>JAJIBD010022820.1:0-12500 GCA_021461705.1 Cryptotis parvus | reverse complement strand
GCTTTCTTCTATTTCATTAACTGTAGTGGTTATTTGGTGTCAGAGTGTGCTTCTTTAGAACATTTCAGAGCTTTTCAGTGTCCTTACTGGCATTCTTTTGACACCTTAAAACACCTAATCAGGAGTTAAGAAAATTCATCAGGGGCCGGAGTGATAGCACAGGGGTAGGGAGTTTGCCTTGCCCTCGGCCAACCCTGGTTCAATCTCTCCGGCTTCCCATATGGTCCCCTGAGAACTGCCAGGAGCAATTCCTGAGCAAAGAGCCAGGAGTAATCCCTGGAGTGTCACCAGGTACGACCCAAAAAAAAGCACAAAAAAAAAAAAAAAAGAAAAAGAATAAAGAAAAAAGAAAATTCATTAGAAGTGGCTGAATGTATAGAAACACCTTGAGTGATATCACTCACAGCCAACTGAAATGGCAAATCTGAGTAAGAACAAATAATTGAAAGTGCATGTGCACAACACACACACAAAAGCACACACACACACACACACACACACATCCCAAGTTAAGCATCTTCCTGGGAGGACATGATTTGGCCCCAATTTAGTAACTTTCCTGAAGTCTTAAACCTGTGTTTTACAAATTCTTAATTGCCTACATCAGCATTTTTCTGGCAGAAATAATGGTACAATGTTGCTGCTTTTGCTCCACATTTAGAGCTTTCCTTAAACACTTGGTTTTAAAATCTATATTTTTAGCAAGTAAACTGAAATTTGACTTAAGGGTCTTCTCTCTCATAATCGCAAATAAACCTTAATATATACTTTGATAAAAATTTATCACTCAGGGAAATTTTTTAAAACTCAGAAACTACAACACCTTCTTTTACCAAGTATAAATAAAATGTTACTAATATGATCAGATTAGATAGAAAGGGCAAAGTGGACTTAACCTTTTATGTCTAAGAGTTTGCATTCTTCTTGCTATCCTAGCCCTCTGCTTTTATGTGGTGTTTCCTTTAAAACCATTTGTTTACTATCGCTTTGGGGTCTATGTGTCCGTTTCCTTGGATACTCATCTCTGTAATATACTGCAAAAGCTATTAACATTTCTTTTTCCTAGCCAACTGAATGAAGTCTCAACTTTCATCTATTTAAGTCTTTGTAGACCTTTCCAAACTGAAGTTTCAAAGATTACTTTTTTACTGTTATTACTATTATTATTATTTTATTATAATTATTATTTTATTTTTTCCTAGCCAACTTTATTTTTTTTAATTTTTTATTATACCACTGTGAGACATACAATTACAAAGGTGTTCATAATTGGTTCTTGGTACTTTATATTTGATGAGAAAAGAGGGGGGAGGATAAAAAAGAAAAACTCAAGACAAAGAAAATCTGTGACTGGAGAGTACAGTGGGTAGGACACAGAGGGTAAAGCGCTTGCCTTGCATTCATGAAGGGTGTTGGCTAGCCACACTCCCTAAGCCCCTTAAAGTCTACAAGGATTGATCCCTGAGCACAGTGCCAGCGATAAGGCTCATCCACATCCAGGCTTGATCCAAAGACCAATGCCACTTCCTCAAATAAAACAAGTCACATTTGATTTAAAACCAATAATCTTTCTTCAAATTAGCTCTTCATTTGATCAAAAAATACAGAATAACTTTATTGGAGTACTGGCTCAGAATTCAGATTTTGAAAACTGACAAATGCCTTTGTAGTATGCTTACTCACAACTGCAGATTTTGGTGAATAACTTTATTTGTTTATTTGTCATCTATCTATCTATCTATCTATCTATCTATCTATCTATCTATCTATCTATCTATCTATCTATCTATCTATCTATCTATCTATCTATCTATCTATCTATCTATCTATCTATCTATCTATCTATCTATCTATCTATCTATCTATCTATCTATCTATCTATCTATCTATCTATCTATCTATCTATCTATCTATCTATCTATCTATCTATCATCTATCTACTTAATGTCTTTTACAGGGTTATTCCTGGCAGATTTGGGACAATATGGGATGCTAAAGATTGAGCCCAGCTTCAACCATTTGCAAGGCAAACACCTTACCCACTGTACTTGTCTGCCCAGAAAACTTTTAATTCTCAGTTTATTTTCTGTAACATTGGCATATCAATAGTAAATATCTAAAATAGGGTTATGATTATAAAATGGTGAGATCAGTATTAATGTTCCCCTTTCAATGAGTCAAATCAAGTGTTGTGTCTCCAGTAGGAACTTAAGCAGGTTTGTTACATCAAAAAACACTAACGACAATTTGTTCTACTTGCAACCCTTCTAGTTTGAAGGGAGCCATTTTCATCACAGAATTATATAATTCATTTAACTCAGATTACTTGTTATCTGAGTAACAAGTACTCAGATTATGAGTACTTGTTATGATTTCTGAAATCATATATCAGAAATCATATTTCCAAGTCTTGACTTGGAAATGAGGGTTTAACGATTCTCTTGACGGCAACTACTATAGAGCAGTTGAATATTCAGTTTTATTGCCAATAATAAATTTGGTGGTAAAAATTATCCTGTGGGTAAAATTCATTTCTGAGTCCAGAAAAGGAAGAATCATATCAAAGAGTTATGAGAAACCTGCTTTCATGATTAACTTCCTAAATATTCATTTCAATTTTAAAGTAATTTTTGATTTTTCTGATGACGCCTCAAAGACTTAGTGCTCAACATTTGTATCACTTGTCTTCCCTTTGTTCATTGATTTGCTCGAGCCAGCACCAGTAACGCCTCTCCATTCATCCATATTGTGTGCTAGTGTAGCCCAAGGGTATCTGTTCTCTCCAGGAACATGAAGAGCCTCAAACCATTCATTCAGGTCATGGGAATGCGCTCATTATTGTTACTGTTTTTGGCATATTGAATACGACACGGGTAGCTTACCAGGCTCTGCCATGTGGGTGGGATATTCTCGGTAGTAGGTGGGCTCTCAGTTCATTCATTTACTGATGAACTGCATGACCACATTCAATGGGGAGAGCTGGTAGCAGCTCTGCCCCATGGATCTGTGACTCTGGTTCAAGCATATCTTGGCTAAAAAATAGGCTTCTCTATAGGGTGGGGTTCCTGAAGAGCTGGGCTTGAGATCATCTTTCTTTTGGGTGGAACTCTGTCGAGCTGTGGAGTCTGGATGTTGATAATGGCTGCCATCATGGTGCGGGAGGTTCCTCTGGCTCTTTCTGAGGCTCTATAGGAATGGTGGGCCTGGGACAGAACCCCCCTCCCTCCCAGATGCCTCATGATCAACTGAGCACAGAGAGAGCTGGTAGTAGTTCTGCCGGGTGGATCTGTGTCTTTTTTAGTGCTTATAGGAAAAATATAATGAAAAAAATATGTAATATAAGAAGCAATCTTAAGACTTTACTATTAAGGTAACAATTTGTATAGGTTTGTAGATTTGGGAGCTGAACTACTTACATTATTATTTGGTAAGTTATTTTTATTTTTTAAATTATATAACAATGTATATTATAATAAGCAGAGATATAAAGTAATACACAATGTTTTTATTTCTATATGCTGTCAAATTATCTAACAGTAAAAATTGACCTTCGAGATTACTTCCTTGGATGCAAAATATATCTCATGTAGAATGGGAATATTTCTTTATCAAATGAATCACTTTATGAAATCCACCAATATTCAAAATTTATGTGAATTTTATATGGCAAAGCTATAAGCATCTGGCAGAGAACAGTGAAAATAAATGGTCACACCTATTTCAATAATAAGAACAGCCTCTAAATTTAATATTGACTTTATGTCAGCAAACAGGAATACTTTGTGTGGGTGCCTTTCAAGGAAAAGAAAGAAAAGAGACATTTAAAGTTGAAATACAAGCTGACAGGTTACTATCAGAATGCTTTTAAGAAATCTATCTCAACAATAATAAGAAATAATCTAAACTGAACAAGAGAAATGAAAGAAGGAATGATAAACATATAAAGTAGTAGCAATGCATGTTAAACTATTTAAATTTTTTTCATATTAGAATATTTGTGAATTTCCTACTGAAACGAAAACATTAAAAATGGGGGAAAGTGAAGGGCATGAGAGATACACTAAAGTTTGGGACCCATACCCAGCATGCACAAGGCTCTGAGTTCTAACCCAGGTATCATATGTTTCAAGCAGTGAATGGTCCTATTGCACAGCTGGATGAAACATTACAGTGAGCCCCAAGACTGTCAGAACCTTATTTCATAGCTCTCCTCTGCCAAAAATAAAATCAATTCATTAAGTAGAGAAGAAAATTAATATCTAAATTGATAGTTGATTATACTAAGCTAAAAAGTTCTTATATTTTTTTCAGGGTGCAAGTGATAGGATAGGATATTTTAAGGTTAGATTAGCTATAAATTCTAACAAAAATACACAACGCTAGCATTATATCAACTCTTATTAGGTTTGTGTTTTTGTTTTGAGTCACCTGCAGCGCTCAGGGAATTCTTCTGGCTGTGTTCTCAGGAATCACTGCTGCTGAGATTGGGAACTGTAATGTGTGTGAGGGATTGATTCTGAGAAGCTGGTTAAGTGCAAAGCAAGCATCCTACCTGCTGTACTAGAATTGTATCAATTTTTTTAAAAAAAAGTAGTTAAAGAAAAATATATAGATTATTTGTCATGCAGATTACCAGTGATATATATATATATATATATATATATATATATATATATAGATTATCAGTGAAATAAGGTAGGAAAATAACTAAGGACCATATACATGGCATCAGTTATTTTAAACACATCTATTTCATTTTATTTTTTTAACTTTTTATTACACCCCCTTACATACAATTGCAAGATGCTCATGCTCGAATTTTGGTTCTACAGTGTTTCAACACCCATCCCTCCACCAACCATCTCCTATCACCAATGTCCCACCTCCCTCCGCCCCACGAGCCCCAACTACCTGGAGGGTTCTGAATATGTTTTCTCCTCTCTATTTCTCCCCTCCCACCTACCTTCTACACATCGTAGAATGTAGTTTATTAAAGGACATAACTGATTCCACCGTCGCGACTTAGGGGCCTCATGGTCAGTATCCAGACAGCAAAAATGGCGGCTAACGTGGTGGGTGAGTCTCATCCTCTTGCTTCGGGACACCCCCAGAGACACCTCTATTTTAAACACAGGGTATTAATAGTATCGCTTCTTTCAAACTGCCAAGACACAAATTAAAAAAAAGCAAAAAACAGAATCCAAAGCATATGGACAAAGAAAATAAGGGTCTACCCTACAATGAAAATGAGAAATGTAAATTCAGTATCCCATTCTTCATTGCTCTGCGGTCTGTGTCCACACTGACTATGCTATAGGGGTGACAGTTTCACTGCATCAGATAAGCCTACATGGAAAACAGATGAAATTACTTAATTGCTTGGAATAAGCTAAACTGTCAAACTACATTAAAATTCAAAAATGAATTAAAAATGTAAAGAGTAATACTAATTCTGAAGGATTAACTGTTAAGTCCTCAACCTCTACCCATGAAATAGTTCCCTACCATAATGGAATCCATATCTATTACTTTAGCAGCATAACCAATTTGTTTAAAGTTAAAATGAGTTACATTTGCCTAAAATAATTATATTTTACAGAATATTTAAACAAGAATCTTTAGTTGTAAAATTCTATAAAATATTCAGATAATTGATTATTGATAACAATCAATTCCTGATATATTTGATAAGGGCTTGTGATTATATTTTTAATTATGTGATAGTAGAGTTAAATATTCATTTCTATGTAAAAATATGTAACTTTCTGTTACATTTATTTTCCTACTCTGTTCATCAAGTTATTGATTTCATAAAAGACCTTTAGTTCTTATTGAATAAATCATAAGGTTATTAGAATTGGCTTATTAGGATACTTAAATCCTGAAAGCATGATCCACAGATATAAAATTGCTTCCAAGTTAGTTGTTTTCTGAAAAGATGATTTACTTTATAGCAGTCCGTTTTGCTTTTTTGCGTGATTTTATTAGCATATATAGCTAATTTCCGTATCCCTGGCTTAAACAAGGATTTGGACACTGGATTGAGAACCTTGGTCCACTTACCTCTGAGTCTTACATTAGTATTGCCATAGGAATATATAAGCTTTAAGAATAATTATCAAAGGGTGAATATTGAATGCTATATTATTTGTATATAGTATCTCAAAAAATTTGTTCCATAAACTCAAATGTGTTTACTTGATTGATTACTGAAAATTTATTTAAAATTACTTTTGTGATCCATACCTTATTTAATTATGGGCTACTGGTAATAAACAAGGTGGCATGTACCATGTGGGGAGGGGTGATTACGCCTCTGTTATTGTGTCTAACTTGTCCCTGGCTTGACTATCATCATGCAAACCAAATAGCTGCCCATTAGTTAGTCATTTTTACCTTATAGAAAGATTATCTTTTAGGGTAGGGGATCCATGTTGGGGGCTTACTCCTGACTCTGAGCTCAGGAATCACTCCTGGTTGACCTCAAGGTCTTATATGGGGTGATGGGAATCAAATATGGTGGGGTGCCTGCAAGGCAAGTACCTCACCCATTTTTACTATCTACCCCCAACTGTGATATTTCTAAAAAAGATTCAGATAGCACTTCAAATCTGTAAGTGATCTCTGTGATTGTAAAAAGATCTCTGTAAGTTCATGTATGTTTTAAAATCATTTAGCAACAATAATTGCAATAAAGTCATAAAATGTAAAATTAAAACTCTACATTAAAAAAGAAAAATGAGACACAGAATGAGCTATCAAATATAATAGATTTTTTAAAAAGAGTTAAAGGTGAATCCACAGAAACATACAATAAAAATTTTGGTTAGGTTGTACTCAAACAGTACAGACTTCCATAGCTTTTCCTGGCTCTTCACAAGATCAGAAGGAAATGAAGAGCATGGATTGATTACAAGACCAAAGGGTCTTGTAATCTTCATAATGAGAGTCAGTGTATGATTAGTCTGCTCTTATCAAATAATGACATATTGTTGATTAAAGGTAAGGAAGGTAACTGTATAGGCTACAAGGGTGCTGTGAAACACTTTATGAAATATTAGGGCACAAGAGTATATCATAGAGAGATTTACAACTATTGAAATTATATAAATGAATTAAAATGGTCAATTGTGGCTTACTATGAAGTGTGAAGTAATCAGAAGAGGAATGTTAAGACTGAGAGTGGAAAGTGACAAAGGATTTATTCTTACTTGCTCATGTGTTAGTAATAAGGACACCATGAGCAGCTAATCAAGAGTATTCTAACATCAAGTATGGCCAAATTCTGAATTTCATACTTGTGTTTCCTTCCTTCCTTCCTCCCTTTCCCTCCCTTCCTTCCTTCCTTCCTTCCTTCCTTCCCTTCCTTCCTTCCTTCCTTCTTCCTCCCTCCCTCCCTTCCTCCTCTTCCCCTTCTTCCTTCCTTCTTCCTCCTTCCATCTTTCTCCTCCCTCCTTGCCTCTCTCCCTCCTTTCCTTCCTTCCTTCCTTCCTTTTTCTTACTTCCCTTCCTTCTTTCCTTCCCTTTCTTCCTTCTATCCTTCCTTCTTTCCCTTCTTACTCCTTCTCTCTTTCTGTTGCTTACACTCTTCATTACTTTGCCTTTTTTGATAGGTATAATGCATTTTCTCTGAAATTAATCCTTTACTTTTTTAGAAGAATAATACATTTATACATTTATTAGCAAAGATTTAAAGAGCATCTTTTTATTCATAATAGGTACTAAGTTAAGATTTTTGTGTTTTAAAAGTTTTTTGGGATTCTAACACAATAACCTACTTTCTACCCTTCTAAATACACCTAGCCTAAGAATCCGATCAAACCTCAAATAATACCCTGTTTATCGGCTTTTTGGGTCACAACATGAAGTGATAGGTTCTGATTCTGAGTCTGTGTTCAGGAATAGCTCCTAACAATTCTCTATGGTGATGCTCAGAAATTGAACCTAGGCCTCTGGCATGCAAATTGGTACCAGTCAGCTTAACTAAATTTCCAGCCCTAATAAATAATAGTAATAATAATATCAA
Organism: Cryptotis parvus; assembly: GCA_021461705.1. Taxonomy (NCBI): domain Eukaryota; kingdom Metazoa; phylum Chordata; class Mammalia; order Eulipotyphla; family Soricidae; genus Cryptotis; species Cryptotis parvus. The sequence goes on along the minus strand of JAJIBD010022820.1, from coordinate 4,474 downwards.
TAAAATCATACTCACTATCACTATCTTCCAGTTAGTCATCAATTTGCTCAGCAGGCTCCAGTAACATCTCCATATATCCTGTCTTATGCTAGTAGAGCCCAGGGGCATCTGCTCGTCATAATAGAAAGATTCAAACCATTATATTAGGTCATGGAACGACCTAACATATAATTACTGGTATTTGGCATATCAAATATGACATGGGCAGCTTGAGAGGCTTGTTGTGCGGGTGGCATACTCTTGTAGTCATCTCTAAATACAGCAATTGATAAACCACGTGGCGTAAAAGCAGCTATGCGAGCTGGGCTTGATAGGCTCTGTCTGCTGGATGGAGTTCTGATGAGAGGGAGGTCCAGATGTGGAAAATGGCGCCCTCATGGAGTCGGGGGAGTCATCTGGCTTGTTGTGAGGCTCTGCTGGGGTGGCTAGGCCTAGAACTTGCCATCCCTCCTGGGTGCCTCATGAGCGACTAAGCACAAAAAGAGCTGGTGGCAGCTCTGCCCCACGTTGTGAGTCTCTGGATCAGCATACCTGGGCTGGGATTAAAAAAACTGCTGCAGGGGTGTTTTGACAGAGCACTGCCAAGCAGATTTTCTATATTTCTACTGGAGTGTAGAGCAAGGAGTAATTCCTGAGCATTGCTGGGTATGACTTAAAAAATGAAAAAAGAAAAGTTCTAAACTTTTCAATTAATATATATACATATATATATATATATATATATATATGCTCCTTTGAACTATATAACATTCAACGAGTATTGACACTGTAAAGGTCATAGAAAAGCATTTCCAGTTTTGTGACTCAACAAATAAATATCCAAAATTAGATAATTGACGCAGACTCTATTAATATAATTTACCAAAATAATGAACCATTTGTTTCTGACAGCAGATAATGTGTTTAATATCTTAGAATTGTGATTATGTTATGAAATGCCATGTAGCCATTTAAATTTCCCCTTTCAACATATATCCCATGTTTACATTAGACAAATTAAAAATCAGAATATATTTCTGAAGTAAATGCAGACACAAGTATTCATGATGTACTAAATATACACAAGTCCATGAGAAAAAGTATATATGAAATCTTGAAATCTGAAATCAAAACCCAATAGAAATCTTAAGTATGATCAATATTCAAGTTTCATTGACAAGCCCTGCATTTGGGATACTTCAGTGTAGCAACCTCAGAACTTAACCCATACATGCCTCTGCGTTGGACCTTGTGCCTTTCTGGTGAAATACTGTGTCCTGTAACCAAACCTTTTCCCTTTTGTTTTGTTATGGGCTACACCAGATTGTGGTCATGTCCTAGCTCTGCACTCAAGTATCAGTCCTGTTGCCTCGGAGGAAAATCATGTGGGTCCCTTTAATGTCCTTTTCTTTACTCTGATTGCTATGGGAAGTAATTCCAGTACTACTCTGAAAAAAAGAGGTGAGAGAGCAACCTTGTCATGTTCAAGTGATCTTAATAGGGGAGACTTTTAATTTTCCCCATTGAGAATGATACTCGCTGTGGGCTTTGGCAGATGGCTCGACTATCTTGAGGAAGCTACCCTCAATTTCCATTTTCTGGAGGGTTTTTCATGAATGGGTAAAGGATCTTGTCAAATGCTTTTTCAAAAAGTGCATCTATTGATAGGATCATATGGGTTCTATTTTTTCTCTACTGTGTCTGATGCATTATGTTGATTGATTCATGGTGCATATTTAACCATCACTTGCATTCCCGGGATGAATCTTAACGGTTAAGATATGGGATCTTTTGATTAGTCTTTGGATTCTGTTTGCTAGTATGCTTATACTTTTCTTTCGTGTTTGTCTCTTTCTCTTTGGGTATCAGGGTGATATGTGCCTTGTAGAAGCTGTTTGGGGAGAAGCTTTGTTTCTTCTAGCTTCCTGGAAGAGCTTGAACAAGACAGACAAGTATGTGGTCTCCCAAAGGTTTGGTGAATGGCTCACTGAACCCCATCTGGACCCTGGGCTTTTTTTGTTTTGGTTGCAGACTTTTAATTACTGTTTCAATTTCTTCAATGGTTGTTAGGCTTATTCAGGTATTGGAGATCTTCTTGTTTGAATCGTGAAGGTTATAGGACTTCAGGAATTTATCAATTTCCTCTAGGTTCTTGATGTTTCATGGCACACAGTTTATCAAAGTAATCTCTGCTGATCTTTTGATTTCTGTCTCTTTTCTATGCTGATTTACCCATTTTCATTTCTGATTCTGTTTATTTGTTTCTATAACCACCAATCCTTATAACTCTTTCAGTGGCTTAGGATCTTGTTTATTTTTTCAAAGAATCAGCTCTTGGTTTCAATACCCTGGTTTTTGTTTTTTTGATTTTCGGATCTTATTGATTTCCTCCTAAGTTTCATATGGCTGCTATCTCTCTGCCTAAGTTGGGCTTTTATTGGTCTTTTCTAATATATTTGCTCAGCTGTGAGTTCAGGATATTTATGTGGGCCCTTTCTTCTTTCAGATGATCATGCAGAGCTATGAACTTTCCTCTGAACACAAATTTGCTGTATCCCACAAGTTCCGAGAGGGTATGACTTCATTGTCATTTGTTTCGCTAGGACTCTTTGGATTTCCTGTTTGATCTATATTTTCTGCTTGACCTATTTGTTGTTCAGGCAGTAGCTGTTCAGTTTCCAGGTGTTTGGTTTGACTCGTTAAGGTATGGTTAACTAATATTTTCAGTGCATCCTGATCTGAAAAATAGATTGCGCAATTTCTATCTTTTTTTATTTTGTTGAGGCATGCTTTGTGGCTCAGTATATGGTCTTTCTTGGCGAATGTTCCATGTGCAATGGAGAAAAATGTGTATTCAGCTTTTTTGGGATGAAAAGCCCTGTATATATCAACCAGCTCTTTATTCCATTTCTTCTTCAGGTCCAGTATTTCGGTGAGTTTCAGTCTCATCTGATCTCTCCATATTTATAAGGCAGTGTTGGAGTCTCCAAATATTATTGTTCTACTGTTAATGTCTTCTTTGAGGTCTATGTATTCGTTTTAAGTATTTTGCTGGCCCCTCGTTTACATTTATGTTTAGTAGTGTGATTTCTTCCTGGTATACAAACTTGCCAATTATTAAGAAATGGCCATCATTATCCCCTTTAGCCTTTCTCAGCCTGAAGTCACATATTTTCTGATACAAGTCTGGCTTCACACCCTCTTTGAGGAGTTATTAGCTTGTGGAGAATGGTTTCCAGCCTTTGACTTTGAGTCTGTGTTTGCTCTGATTGTTCCGATGTGTTTCTTAGTAAGCGTAGAATATTGGATTCAGTTTTTTTAACACATTTCTTTGCTCTCTGTGTCTTGGTACATTTGTGCATTAAGACCATTGATGTTGAAGAGATGATTGTCATTGGATTATTGTTGTCTTTCTGTTTGAAACTTGTGGTTTTGGGTTGTGCTTATTTTACAAAAGATCCTTCAATCCTTTTAAAGTTGGTTTTGATCTATGATTTTCTGAGCTATTGTTTGTCCACGAAGTTGTGTATCTTTCCTTGCATATCTGAATGTAAGTTAGGCGGGTAAAAATTTTGGTGAGGCCTTGTTGCAGTTCATTGGGTCTTTTCACTATATTCCACCATTATTTTCAGGCTTGAGTATTTCATCTGAGAAGTCTTACTGCAAATCTCAGGGATGTCCTTTGTATGTGATTTCCTTCTTTGATCTTGCCTGGCTTTCAGTATTCTCTCTGTCTATCGTTTTTGTCATTTAAAAAAGCAAGTTATGTCTTGGAGTATTCTTATTAGGTTTCTTTTTAGTTGGTATGCTCTGGGCCTCCCTGTATCTGGGAGCATTTTCTGCTAGTTTGGGGAACTTTCTCAGTGATGATGGCTTTGACAGTTTCATCTGTTTCATCAGGGTTTTCTTCTTGCCCTTTTGGGATCCAATGATGGCATGTTGTTCCTTTTAAAGCTTCATCTCGATTTTCTCAGCCAGTCTGTTCTTGATTGTGAGTTTTTTCTCCATCTTCTGGTATAGTCTACAGAATCTCTGAACCTCGTCTTTTGAGATCACTAATTCTCTTCAGTAGCTGTTTTCAGCTTTGAAGGGGCGCTTCCACTGCTAATTTTTTCAGTACTTGACCTCATTTTTAATATCTGTCATTATGAGTACTTTGGTCTGGAGTTTATAATTTCTGTCTAATGAATATCTTGTAATTTTATTCCTTTGTATTCCATTGTTTCTTTAGTTCCTTGTATTTTTTTCTTTATGTTCCTTCACGAAAATTCCTTTTCAGAGAGGTTATATAGCTGTCGTGATGATGCTTGGCTCATCTGTATTAGTGACTTTTCGGTCATTGAGCTTGAAGGAATTCTGCGTTGTTTACCATAAGACTATCGTAGGTTGAAAAGTGTGTTCTGGGTGACTAGTCCATAGAGTTAGCTAGGTGCCTGAATTACTTTTGCAGTAAGATGGATAGCAAGAATGTAGGGTAAATGCTCATGGTATCTCA
>JAJIBD010022819.1:0-58318 GCA_021461705.1 Cryptotis parvus | reverse complement strand
TCATACCCTTAATTATTAAGAAATGGCCTTCATTGTCCCTTTTTAACCTTTTTTTCAGCCTGAAGTCTATATTGTCAGATACGAATATGGCCACACCCGCATTTTTGGAGGGTTGTTTGCATGGAGAATGGTCTTCCAGCCTTTGACTTTGAGTCTGTGTTTGCTCTGGTTATTCAGATGTGTTTCTTGTAGGCAGCAGAATGTTGGATTCAGTTTTTTAATCCATTTTGCCATCCAGTGTCTCTTAATTGGTGCATTTAGACTGTTGACGTTGAGAGAGATTATTGTCATTGGATTTTTGTGCCATCTTTCTGTTTAACCTTGTTGTGGTTTTTGGGTTGTCTTATTTTACAATAGACCCTTCAATCCTTCTTTTAAAGTTGGTTTTGAGTCTATGAATTTCCTGAGTTGTTGTTTATCCATGAAGTTGTGTATCTTTCCTTCACATCTGAAAGTAAGTCTAGCTGGGTAAAGAATTCTTGGTGAGCCCTGCAGTTCATTGGGCCTTTTCACAATATCCCACCATTGTTTTCGGGCTTGGAGTGTTTCATCTGAGAAGTCTGCTGTAAATCTCAGAGATGCTCCTTTGTATGTGATTTTCTTCTTTGATCTTGCTGCTTTCAGTATTTTATCTCTGTCTATTGTTTTTCGTCATTTTAATAAGGATGTGTCTTGGAGTAATCTTATTGAGGTTTCTTTTAGCTGGTATCCACGGGCCTCCTGTATGTGGGAGCATGCTTTCTTCAGTTCAGGGAACTTCTCAGCGATGATGGCTTTGACAGTTTCATCTTCATCAGGGTTTTTCTTCTTGCCCTTCTGAGACCCCAATGATGCGTATGTTGTTCCTTTTCGCTTCATCCCGATTTTCTCTGGTAGTCTCTTTCGTTGATTGTGAGTCTTTTTTCCATCTTCTGGTGTTGTCTACAGAATCTCTGAACCTCGTCTTCAAGATCACTAATTCTTTCTTCAGTAGCTGTTACTCTGCTTTGGAGACCTTCCCCTGTGTTTTTCAGTTCACTTACCTCATTTTTAATATCTGTCATTTCTGCTTGTACTTTGGTCTGAAATCTACTCAATTCTGCTCTCATGTCCTCTTGTATTTTATTGACTTTGTATTCCATTGTTTCTTTGAGTTTCTTGTGTATCTTTAACAGTTCCTTCTGAAATTCCTTTTCAGAGAGGTTATATAGCACATCATTATTGCTTGACTCATCTGTATTAGTGACTTCAATCGTAGAGCTTGAAGAAATTCTGTGTTGCTTTACCATAATGACTATCGTAGGGTTGAAAATGTGTGTTCTAGGGGGCTAATAAAGTCGGGGGTACTAATGCCAACCTAGAACTGAGCATTGAATAGAGGCAAAAGGATACACATGACAACCTTTTAATGTATGTTCTGTAATCCATAGTCTGGAAGGGAAGGAAAAGAGAAAGAGAGAGAAAGGGAAAGAAATAAAGAACCTGCCATGGAGCAGGGCTGGGGAAGGGGGAGGAACCGGGGATGTTGGTGGTGGGAGATGGGCACTGGTGGAGGGACGGGTGCTGAAACACTGTATGACCAAAACCCAGACATGAACTTTTTTAATTGTATATCTTTTTTATTTGTATATCTCACGGTGGTATAATAAAATACTTAAAAAAAATAAATTCAGTCTGGAGGAACTTCCCATTGTGGAGGGTTGTTGGTTTTGGGGGGGTATTTATTATTTAATGATTCGAAGCCACCCACAGCTGTGTTCACAGCTTATTGCTAGCTCTGCATCTAAGAATCACTCCTGGGAGGCCGGAGCAATAGTACAGCAGGTAGAGTATTTGCTTGAATGTGGCTAATCCAGGTTCCATCCCCGTAGATTCATTCCAAATGGTCCCCTGAGAACCAACCTCAGTTCAGAGTCAGGAGTGACCCCTGAGCATCACCCGCTGGGTGTGACCCAAAAAGACAAAGGAAAAGAGTCACTCCTGGCAGTACTCAGGGGAACATATGGAATGCCAGGGATCGACTCCAGCTCAGCCACATGCCAGGCAAGCACCTTATCTGCTGAATTATGGCTCTGGCCCCCAGAAACTTTCCATTTGTAATCATTCTTGACTTTGCTCTGGTTCCCCTAAATTTGATAAATACAACCAAATTTGATTTCCTATTATATTTAGGTAAATATCAATTTAGATTTTTTTGTTCTAACAAAAAATATATACTGTAAGAAAATTTTAAAATAGAAATAAATTAAAAATCATAATCACAAAAAAAAAAAAAAAAGAAAATGTGTGTTCTACGTGACTAGTTAAAAGAGTTAGTAGGTGCCTGAATTACTTTGCAGCTAGGGGATGTATAGCAAAGAATGTAGGGGCAAATGCTCAGTGGTATCACAGGTAGGTATAAAATACTTCGGTTTTGAATTTTGGGGGTGTCGGTGGGTGGTTCGGGAGTCAGGGGGTCGGGGTGGGGTTAGTGCAGTGGACGTCCAAGGAATCTGGGTGTGGCTTGGTCCCCTTCTCAAAGCACCAGCCCTGTATCTTGAGAGAGGGAGTAGCTCGGGGGGCTGCCCGTCGCGGAACGCACCTGGTGGGGAGAGCGGGGGTTCTGCTGGGCGGCCTTTTTTTCAGTGTTCTATAGACTAAATATACCTTTACTTATTGGTTTTGTTAATACTTGCAACCTCATAAAATGTAGAAAATGCTTTTTTAGCTTGCTTTTAGTATGGGATTTTTTTGCTCTTTGCTGGTGAACAGTTAAGTAGTCAATTCTTTTTCCACCAATTTGTAATCTCATTTATTATGATATTCCAAATTTCTGTATATATACATTTGTTTCATGTATGTTTGTAGTTGTGCTGTGCATTATTTTCTGTTGTTATATTCTAAATCAAACTTTTCTTTGAAGGAGCAACATTTGTTTATAAATTATTTAATTGATTTACTTTGGGTCATGGTTGTACTCAGAGGTTTCAGGTATCTCTTCTAACAACAATTGGTCAACTTGGCCTGCTGAGCTAGGGTCCCCTGTGGGTGGGGAGTGGGGCTGTCTCTTGACTCAACATTTGTTTACAGTAGCAACAACATAAAATTGTGTTCTTGGTATTTAACACTTTTTAAGGCATTGAGATTTCTTGGAAGTAAAACTGTCACTTTATAGATATATGTGTATTGAGAGAGAGATGGGGGAGAGATTTTTTTTTTTTTTTTTTGGTTGTAGAATCCACTTCCATGGCCTTATATATATTCAAGGCAAATGCTCTGTGACTGAGCTATATCCTTGGTTTTACAAGGCTCCTTTATTGCTTTAATAATATATGTATGCATCATAATTTATAATATGCTACTGTAGTTATTTTACAGTTGCAGACCTAGTACTATTATGGAGGAATTGATGCAGCAGCTCTTTTTTATTTTTCCTTTTGAGGTAAAGTTCCTACTTTCTGCTTTATTTTTTGTGTGTCTTTTTCATGTTGCATCTACATATGTATTATACCCTGCGTGGCTTTTAGAAAAATCTCGGGAAGTATGATTTACAATACTGTTAATGTTTCTGGAATACAGTATTGCTGCTCCACACCACAGCTTGATTGCTCCATGTGAGACATAGAACTAGTGTTTCATTTGGAGATATTGACTGGGTAGTCACAGGGAAAAATCAGTAACTCTTATAGATTATGACCAGTTGTAATATTGTATGGTTTTATAACCATTCTAAAGGTTTGTCTGCCTCCTTTAGAGGTGTTATTACATGACTTCTGAAGAAAGCTTGATTTTCATGTGAGCAGTATGGAGCTGAACTCTGTGATGTGTGTTGTTTTAGTTTTGCTTTTTAGTGATGCATTTAACAATCCCTAGAAACAACTCTTTAATGCTTTTGTTAAGAGTTATGTATGTATGCCAACTACAATCCTTGTTAGGGATCTAATTTAAGATAAAATTTCAGTTTTTCATTTTTATTGGCAAGCTAGTGATTTACTAAAAAAATACAGGGTTACAAACACTAAGGTCAGTCTTCTCATTTTATTACTAACACTGATGTATTTCTGATAGGGTATCTTATGTATATATTTTTTCATTTTATCACCATGCACGTTCTGATAGGATATCTTATTTTATGCATGTATTTTTAATTTTTTGGGGGATATGAGGGGACACACCTGGTGATGCTGAGGGGTAAGTCCTGGCTCTGCACTCCCAAATTGCTCCTGCAGGATTTGGGGAACTGCATGGGATGCTGTGGATTGAGCCTGTGCACTGTGGAGTGACCCAGAGCACAACTAGGAATGACTCGGTATGACCCTTAAACCAAAGCAAAGCAAAAACAAGTCTTCTGTCAATTAAATGTATGGTTCACTTGATCACTTGATATCCCGTTATTCATCGATTTGCTCAAAGCGGGCACCAGTAATGTTTCCATTTGACCCTATCACGTGCCAGTGTAGCCCAGTGGCATCTGGTTTTTTTCGGGAATATCTTAATGTTACACCTTGAACAGCCTTGAACTGTTCATTCAAGGTCTTGATAAGGAAGTCTGACCATCTCGTAGGTGGGCGGTCACATGATCTTTTGATGTCCTGTGGGATCCAATTGGTAACAGCTCTAGTCCAACAGTCGTCTCCAGATCGCATTATATGACCAGCCCATCTGATTTTTGATGCTCTGGCAGATGAGTGAGCGTCCTTGATTTTAGAATAGCAACGGAGGTCGGAACTCCGGATTCCTTCTCACTTGAGTGAGGTGTGATATTCCAAGAATGGCTCTTTCGATTCCTTTTTGGGAGACCCGAATAGCATTCTCATCCTGCTTTCATAGGGCCCAGGTCTCTGAGGCCTATATTAATGCAGGGAGAAAGGTGGAGTCGAAGAGATGTGCCCGAGCCAGAGGTTCTTTGTTCTTTTGGCTTTTGCTTCAATGTTTTTGAAGGCAGTCCATGTTTTCCTCCTGCGCAGCTCAGGTTTTAGGTCGTTCATCATGTTGACCTCTTCACCTAGGTATACATAGCTGCTGCATTCAGAGATGTTTGTTCTGGCGGAGTGATAGCCCAGCGGGTAGGGCATTTGCCTTGCATGTGGCCGGCCTGGGCCGGCCCGAGTTCAATCCCGGCATCCCATATGGTCCCCTGAGTACCGCCAAGAGTAATTCCTGAGTGCAGAGCCAGGCGTAACCCCTGAGCATTGCCGGGTGTGACCCAAAAAAGAAAAAAAATAGAGAGATGTTTGTTTCTTTGAGAGTGAATAGGGCCTCTGGAACTAGTTCATTTTTCATGAACATAGTCTTTCCACATTCTGGGTCAAAGTCAGCCAGCATTTGTGCTGCTTGATTGATGTTTGGTGTTATCAGAACGATATCATCAGCGAAGCGGAGCTGGTACAGTTGCCGGCCGTCTATCTTCACTCCCATTCCTTCCCATTCTAATTGTTGCATGATGTTCTCGAGGGTGGCGCTGAAGAGTTTTGGTGAAATAGTATCACCCTGTCGAACTCCTCTTTTGACGTCGATGATCACTTCCCTATAGAATGGTGAGATCCTGGTGGTGAAACCGTAATATAGCTCATGAAGGCTCTTTATGTATTGGTTGTTAATGTTAAATACGTGGTTAATGTTCTTAAATAAATATTAGCAATAGAATTTAGTAATAGAACTGAATAGTAACAGTTTATTAGCATATAGTGGGAGACCTCATTACATTTCTAAAACTTTATTTGATAGTCAGATCTTTACTCCGAAATTAGTCATTTTATACTAACTTTATAATCAGTTTTTAGTCAAGAGCATTTAATGATGAATGCACCTGAAACTTAATAATGAATGACTTTGTAATTATGTAGTTCATAGTGATTCAATTAAAAATAATATTTTTAGATTATAAAAAGAATATAAAATGATTTTACATATGCAGATAGATACATAGACACATATAAACACATACAATCGGTGTGTTTGTTTATAGGTAAATGAAGGCCTGTCTAAATTCATAAATGTGTTGCTTTAACTATCTTCCTGCCTTTTTCTTTCTTGCTTCAGTCCATCCATGCATTGTCCATCCATCCTTCCATCATTCACCCATTTTTTCATAGTGTTTCCCTCTCCATTCCATATGTATTGTCAGGTGGCTCCAGTACCTACTAAGAGGATAGCTTCCTTAAATCTTAATCATCTCACTGTGGGGTTCTTTGAGAGCTTTGAAGTTGTTTCCAGGGTTGCTCAAAAAATTTGTGTCACAAAAGAACTGTGATCATAGTAACTCAGCAGGGAACATTGGTGACACCTAGTTCATCTGTAGGTGGGCTGTTAAGAACTAGTCCTTGCTTTCTGTTTGCTAGGAAGTGCTTGTTTGTGGTTCAGAAAGAAACTTGTGTTCTGATGGATTTTGTTTTCTAGAACTGCTTGGAATTTCTTTTGATATTTAGTATTAGTTTATGTAGGACACTGAGATGCACATGCGTAAAGATTAAACTAGAAAAAAATATACACATCATTCTATACATACCATGAGTTTTCTTGCTAAGAAGCTATGTGGTAGTTAGGAAATCCCTAAGTACCTATGACAATTGAATGAACTATGAAGTATGTGAATAAAGAAATACCATAAGGTTGTGCTTTACATTTCTGTCTTCTTCGAGTTTTAGTTTCATATTATTTTCACAGGAATAAAAACTAAATTACTTTGCAGTCCTCTAAAAAGTTTGCTCTGTAGTCTACTATATATAATAAAATTTTGCTGTAGTCTGAAAGTTTATCTTATCTATTCTTATACTCTAAAGGAGAATTTTTAAACTCATAAAATGTCCTAAAGATGAAAATCTTTTTTTTTTTTTTTGGTCACTCCCGGCAATGCTCAGGGGTTTCTCCTTGCTCTGCACTCAGGAATTACTCCTGGCGGTGCTCGGGGGACCATACGGGATGCCGGGGATTGAACCTGTTGAACCTGGGTCGGCACAGGCCGGCTGCATGCAAGACAAACGCCCTCCCTGCTGGACTGTCACTCCTGCCCCAAGATAAAATCTTGAGATGATTAAATTTAGTACATGACATAGTAATGTTAGGATTACTTGACCATTACAACATTAGGAACTTTGACTTTTCTTTTTAGTTTCTTTCTCCTTATCTGTTGAGCAGACAATTATGGCTTTATTTTAGTAGTTATACTGTTTCTACTGTACTATTTTTTGTGACCTTAATCATGAACTGGGCTACATATACAGTAGCCTTCAGAATCGTAAGATGTAAAATATAAGATTCTGCATCCATAAACTACATTGAGGAAAACAGGTAGAAAACTTCATGACATTGAAGCCAGAGGAGTCTCAGTGATTTGAAATCTTTGGCCAAGAAAATGGGAATATAAACAAAGGGTCTGTATCGTATTAAGAAGTTTCTGAACTCCAGTGGAAATGATGGCCAGGATAGACATCCTACAGACTGGGAGAAGACATTTGCCCACCGCTTACCGGGTGAAGGGTTGATGTCTCAGAAATATAGCACAGTAGTAGAAATCTACCCCCCCAAAGAAAAACCACAGAAAACTAGAAAATAGCCAACACCATCAAAAATGGTCTAGAGATTAACATAAAGCTGCTCAAAGAAGACATTCAGATGTCCAAAGCTTTATGAAAAATACTCGGGGATGGAGGCGATAGCCCAGTGGTAGGGCATTTGCCTTGCATGCTGGCAAGGCCCGGGTTCGATCCCCGGCATCCCATATGGTTCCCCAGCACCACCAGGAGTGATTCCTGAGTGCAGAGCCAGGAGTAACCCCTGAGCATCGCCGGGTGTGACCCAAAAAAAAAGGAAAAAAAAAAAAAGCTCTGCATCACTTATCAGGGAAATTCAAAATCAAAGCAAGCTTGAACTACCATTTAACCCACTGATACTGGCACACATCACAAATACTAAAACAGTGTTGGCAGAGATGTGGGGAAGAAAGGACCCTCCTTCACTGCTGGTGGGAATGTCCACTGGCCCAGCCTTTTGGGAAAACAATCTGGGCACGTCTAGGAATTGAACTAGGAATTGAACTTCCATAATGCCCAGCAATTCTGCTTCTGGTCATCTACCCCAAGAGTCTGCTCAAAGAAGAGATTCAGATTTCCAAAGCTTTATGAAAAAATGCTCTGCATCACTTATCAGGGAAATTCAAAATCAAAGCAAGCAGATTAGAAAAGACATGTACTTCTGTGTTCACTAGAACACTGTTCATAGTAGCATAGTCTAGAGACAACTCAAGTTTCCAAGATGAGATAATATATAAAGAAACGATGATACATGTACCCAGTGGAATACTACTCTGTTGTGAAAAAAAAGATATCATGAAATTTGCTGCTACCTGTTGACAACAGGAGAGGGACAGACACTGAATGATTTATTTCATGTATGGAATATGAAAAAACAGATTGGGGAATAACAGATGCCTAAAGGAAACAGAAACTGAGAGTTGATTTTCAGTAGAAAGTTACACAGGGAGGTGAGGGGGTAATAAGGGGCATTGGGACAGTGGTGTAGCGACACTGGCATCTGGGTGGTGCCGGAATAGCTCACGTGTGAAATGCTGCTAGTAACTGTAAGCCATGATGCCCAAAATAAAACAGTGAAATGACAGTCTGCCTTTTCTGGATAAAAGCATTATTACTATTAAGACCAGTATTGCTATCATAATACTTGATAAAAGTTTCAGTAGAATGTGAGGATGCTTGTTAGTCTACTAAGAAGTTGAGAAAATTTATCATTTCCCCATAGGAATGATAATACTAAGTACACAAAAAATTTGTTCATTTAAAAAGAAGTTAAGGGTGTGGCTCAGCTTGTATGTGACTGACCTTGTGCAGTCCCCAGCATTGCATATCATCCTCTGAGCATCCCGAGGGCGGTTCCTGAGCACAGAGCTGGAAGTACGCTGTCACAGCGACATGTGGGCCAGACCTGTCCCCATGAAGTTTAGTATGACAGTGAACACTTACATGTCAGAGATCTAATTATGGAGGAATAATTTGTGTTTAGTTAGAGTTGCCTAGCCTATTTTGGCAAGATAACTTAGGATTCTGTACTAAATTTGCAATGTTTAGAGTAAACATACACTAAGACAAATTGTTGTACTTTTATTATTAATAAGTAATTGCATGACCATAGTATTGTTTTCTTTCATTTGACTTTGAGTATACGTAGCAGTGCTCAGGGACTGTTCCTGCCTCTGTACTCACTGAATGAGCCCCTGGAAGTGCTCTGGGCGCCATATATGGTGCTGGGGACAGGGCAAGTAACTTACCGATGTATTATCTCACCAGCCCTGGAGTAGTATTTTTTGTAGAGTTATAATTACATATAGCATTAATTTAGTTTCAGGTATATAATATAATGATTACATGCTTAGAATAAGTTATCAAATAATTATTCCTTAAGCACAGTTAACGGTTACTAGAGAAAGCTAGAGAGAGCTTAAAGGACAGAATGAAACTGTTCATGTGGGGGAGCCAGCACCAAATGGTCTCCTGCTCACCACAGGATATGGTGAGGTATTGCTGGATATGGCCCAGGTGCACCCCTCTCCCTTAAGCCCATGGTATTAATAATTTTAATCAATGACCACCAAACAGTGTTATTTTGGAATCTATTTTTAATATACTGATGCTTAAAAACAGCATCGTCTATCCCTTCTCAGTTATTTTGATAGGTTTTAAAAAAATCACATTATTGAGCCAAATTAATGCTTAATCTCATTGTATCTATTTTACAATTATTTGCAGGAGAGGACTGCTCACAATTTATATGGCCAATTTGGTAAGTAATTTTTTTCTTTGGAGATTTGACTCAGGGCCTTACACATGCAAGGCAAGTATTCTACTGTTGAGCCTAATCTCTTTAACTCTTGAATATATGGCCCAACTCTTTAATATTATTTTTTGAAGTTTGGCTAATGTCTGGGGAGATAGCTTAAGAGGTCAAATACATGTTAAGTTTGAGCAAGGCCTAGGTTCTGTCTTGGAACTTCATCTTCTTTACCCCTTCTCTGTCAGGTATGACTCCAGTTTAAAAAAAAATCCAGCACCATACACTCAAATTAAAACAAACCAAATCAAGCAAACTACCTAAGTTTGAGATAATTTTATCCTTCTGGTAAACTTAAATGTCTAAAAGAAACTTGAGAGATGATAGAATCTTGTTATATATAATTGACCTTTACTTTGGGAGATAAATGATTTATTGTCTTCTGTTCTTTATTGTTCTCTTTTGACTTATTTGTTATGATATAATATGTGTCTAGTATCTGTTTTTATTTCTATTTTTGGTGGGGGAGATGTCACACAAGCAGCAGTGCTCAAGGCTTACTCCAGGCTCTGTACTCATGGATCACACCTTGCAGAACTTGGGACCATGTGGGGTGCTGGGATTGAATATGGGTTGGCTGTGTGCCAGTCAACCCCTATCTGATGTATTCTTGCTTAGCTTCTGTTTCTGTATTTTTTAACTTTAATTTGATATTCTTTTTCTATTGCTATTTCTGTTTTTAAAAACTTTATTTAAACAAAGTTTATTTATAAACTTGTTCACAGTACAGTTGTTTCAGTTATTCAGTATTCCAACACCAGTCCTACCACCCATGTACCCTTACTGCCACAAAGGACCCTCGTTTCCTACCCACCCCTATGCTGCTCCATTAGCAGGCACTAATTGTTTTGCTTATTATAACATATATCTTGTAATGCTCTCGGTAAAGTCATGACCTTTTTTACTGAGCTGTTATGTGCAAATTGGACCATCTGTGTTACTGCTTTACTTATTCAACTTATTAAATGTAGTGGGTGTCTACTCTATTTTTTTTAAAGAGTTGTTCATGTTAATTTCTTACAAATATTCAATATTCAGCCCCAAACCCCATCACCATTGCAACTTCTGACCACAATTATTTACAATTTTCCCAACCCTTGTTTAAGCCTGCCTCTAAGCAGACCTTTAATAATTTATTTTATATTGCTTTTTTATAGCTAATTTGCTAAAAATGATCAAGAAATGTTTTCTTAGAAGAAAGTTTATGTGTTTGCATTCTTTCTTTTGACTCTAAGATGATAACGTTGTGGGGAAAAAAATCTCATGCGTTTCCCAAGGTTTATTATTCAGGAAGAAAAGGAGAATATAACAGTATGTTATTCCATCATGTCATGTTGGATAGAACTTGACAACATTATATTTACAAAAGTACACTTTTGCACTTTTGTACAACCAGATGACTGCTATCAACTTGGAAACAAACCATCTGCCTGTTGTTTAAATTCCTGGATAATTTATAAACTCACATCTGTAAACAGAAGTAACATTCTTCATAACCTTAAATCTGTTGCAGAGATCTCCTGTGTCCATTTGTAATGCATATTTCTGTGTACTGAGTGGAACAGATTATGACATCGATAATGTCTGAAGAGATCAAGTTGATTTCATTAACATGAAAGACTAGTGAATTATACCTTTAATTATTTGAAATTGATGTACTATAGTTTGGAACATATTTGTTCATGTCTTGGTAAATCACATACTCCCAAACTGTAAATAATAAGCACTTAATTGACTTATTCTTGACAACTACTAATTTACTAGCTTATAGTTCTTTCATGCACACAACATTCGTTGAGTGTTTCTAAAGTGCTTGGCACTAGATTATATAACAATGAGGGAAATATTACTGATAGGCCAGTGATAATTTTAAGTGGCTTAGTATTTGCAGCAGAGTATTATATAATGTCAAGAGTGAGGATTCAGGGCCAATCAGAGTTGCTTTCTTTCTTTTTTTTTGGCTCTTAGATTTATTTTATAATAGTTTAGGTAATATAGTTACAATAGTGTTATTTTCGAGGGGGAAGTGGTACTCAGGGCTTACTCCTGAATCTGTGCTCAGAGATCACTCTTGGTGAGCTCACCAAATGACATGTTAAGGATCAAACCTGGGTTGGTGTTGTGCAAGGTAAGCACCTTACCTGTTTTACTGTCTCTCAGGCCCCACTAGTATTGATGTTTATGGTATTGATGGACCAAGTTACTAAATCAGCCACCACAATAAGGCCTAATACACTTCATTCATGTCCTTGAGTTTCTGATGGAAATAGAGATTTAGGAACAGTAATATACAAGTGAAAGGGAGTAACGAGACTTACCTGCAAATTGATTAAATTTTGTACATATTTTCTTTCATTACCAAGTTAAATATATGTAGAAAAATTATTATTTGGTGATATGTGTAGAATTTTTGTAGTTTTCATGACGGTCTGCACTTCCTGAGTTCTTAAGTCTTCCCAGTGATCTGTGAGATTCTGATCTCACAGAATCAGATTTTTCCTGAATCATTCCTCTCTTGCAATTTTTTTTTTTTTTTTTTTGCCTTTTTGGGTCACACCCGGCAATGCTCAGGGGTTTCTCCTGGCTCTGCACTCAGGAATTACTCCTGGCAGTGCTCAGGGGACCATATGGGATGCTGGGGATCGAACCTGGGCGGCATGGGCTGGCTGCGTTCAAGGCAAACGTCCTACATGCTGTACTATTGCTCTGGCCCCTCATCTCTTGCAATTTTTGTTGGTTTTATTACACTGAATTTTCTTCAACTTCGGTCATCTCTACCTCTATCCCCAGTTTCCTTGAATTTATGAAATCTCTATGAAAATCATGTTTATGACCTTCCTACAATCTTTCTTTTAGGGCAGTACCTTGGTCTTTCCTAATAATTATGAATTAACTTGCCAGTTGACAATGCGTTGGGCAGGTAGCAAATGTTTTAAAAACATTGTTTTTTGAAGGTGTATGTGATTTACTTTTAATGAATTTTTATTGAATCACTATGAATTAAAAATTGTTTATGATAGAGAATCAGGTATACACTGTTCTAGCACCAATCCCTTCACCAGTGTCCACTTTCCTCCACCAGTGACCCCAGTTTCCCTCCTGCCCCAGCCTGTCTTTGTGACTTCCACTTTTTCTCTTTTCCCTGTCTCCCCTGGTGGTACTCAGGGCTTACTCTTGGTTCTGTGGGAGGGGGTCCTTACAGGGTTCCAAGAATCAAGCTGCGTCCGCAGCATGCAGGGCAAGCACTCTACCCATTGTACTATCTCTGACTCCTTTTATGTTTTTTTTTAAAATTAAAAAAATTATTATACCACCATGAGACATACAATTACAAAGGTGTTCATAATTGGTTCTTGGCAATGCAGTATTCCAGCGCCCATCCCTCTACCAGTGCCCCATTCCCACCACCAATGTACCCCCACCCCTCCCGTCCCACCCCCCATGCTGCCTCAATAGCAGGCACTCACTTTCCTCTCGTTCTCTGTCTCTGCATCTCTCTCCCTCTTCTTTTACACATTGTGGCTAGCCCTGCAGATATTTAGAGTTTATCACTTAAGTCTCTTTGTGTATGTTAAATGGTGAGTTCTAGTTTGCCATTACCATTTGCCATACTTAGTAAAACACTGGTATCTATTTATATCCTATTAATGAATGCAGTCATTCTATATCTGTCCTTTTCCTTCTGATTAATTTCACTCAGCATGATAGTCTCCATGTCCATCCATTTGCAGGTAAATTTCATAATTTCATCTTTTCTGCCAGCTGCATAGTATTCTATAGTGTAGATGTACCACAGTTTCTTTAGCCAGTTCTCTGTTCTCAGGCATTTAGGTTGTTTCCAGATTCTAGCTATAGTGAATAGCGCAGAGATGAATAAAGAAGTACAGATAGTGTTTCTGCTATATGTTTTTGGGTCTCCAGGGTATATTCCCAGGAGTGGTATTGCTGGATCAAATGGGAGCTCAATATCTAGTTTTTGGAGGAATGTCCATATTGTTTTCCAAAAGGGCTGGACCAATCGGCACTCCCACCAACAGTGGATGAGAGTCCCTTTCTCCCCGCATCCACGCCTGTACCAGTTGTTCTTGCTGTTTTGGATGTGTGTCAGTCTCTGTGGTGTGAGATGATATCTCATTATTGTTTTGATTTGCATGTCACTGATGATTAATGATGAAGAGCACTTTTTCATATGCCTTTTGGCCATTTGAATTTCTTCTTTTTTGGAAGCTTCTGTTCATTTCTTCTCCCCATTTTATGATGGGGTTGGCTGTTTTTTTTCTTGTGAAGTGCTACCAGTGCCTGATATATCCTGGATATTAACCCCTTATCAGATGGGTATTGGGTGAATATTCTTTCCCACTCTGTGGATTGTCTTTGTATCTTGGTCACCATTTCTTTTGAGGTGCAGAAGGTTTTCAATTTTATATAATCCCATTTGTTTATCTTTGCTTCCATTTGTTTAGTCATTGGTGTTTCGTCTTTGAAAATGCTTTTTAGTTTTGATGTCATAGAGCGTTTTTTTCTGTTTTCTTCAATGTACCATACAGATTCATGTCTGACGTTGAGATCTATAATCCATTTTGATCTGACTTTTGTGCATGGCGTTAGAAGGAGGTCTAAGTTCATTTTTTTACACGTAGCTACCCAGTTTTCCCAGCACCATTTGTTGAAGAGGCTTTGGTATTGGTATGGGGACAGACCCGTAGACCTATGGAATAAAACTGAATATCCTGAAACACATTCTCAAATATACAACCACTTAATCTGCGATAAAGGAACAAAAAATATTTTGTGTTTTTTTTATTGATATTTTGGTTGGGCTTGTCTCAACAAATTTTGTTCATATTCAGCTGTTACTTCATTATATTCTTTATATAATCTGTTTTTCTTCTAGATCACTTATAGAAAATACAATTATTAGATCTGCTGTTCCACCCATGTATTTCTTTTTTTTCCCTTCAAACCTGTTGTTTGTAAAATCTATAATTTCTTTTTTTTATCTATTTTTTTTGCTTTTTGGGTCACACCTGGCGACACTCAGGGCTTATTTTTTGGCTCTTTGCTCAGGAATTACTCCTGGCGGTGCACAGGGGATCATATGGGGATGATTGAACCCGGTTGGCCGTGTGCAAGGCAACCACCCTACCCGTGTGCTATCACTCCTGCCCCCAAATCGATAATATTTATTGATTAGCATTCACTAATTCCTCTCTTCTTCTGGGTTGTGTCCCCACCCACTCAACTTTATGTAGATAATGTATTTTTTATTTTCAAAATCTCTATAATTCATATTTTCTGTTTCTTTGCTGAGAATCATTCTTTCATACAGAAACTTATTTTTGCTTTTTTTGGTCATAATCAATACCCAGCAATGCTCAGGGTTACACCTGACTCTGCACTCAGGAATTACTCCTGGTGGTTCTTGCGGGGTACCATGTGGGATACCAGGGACCGAACACAAGTTGGCTGTGTGGCAGGCAAACACCCTCCCTGCTGTACTGTTGCTCCAGCTCCCGTCTCTTACTTTGAACATCTGATTTATGCCATCAAGGTTTGTCTTCTCAGTCTCTTTTCACAGTCTTCTTAATACCTTATTATAAATGAGGACCTATAGAGGTTTTTCATTTCTTTGTCATAAATGTTCATAAGTGTTAAATGAAGGTTTTAGATATTTTAAGTCAAGAAGAGATACTTCAAAAAGAACTTGCTGGTGGTAAATTCACAAATGTTAAGAATCAGCCCTGGGTCTCATTGTCTTGGACACTTGTTAGTTGTTAGGGTACAAGTGAATCCAAAGCATGTCCTTAGCAGAGGTAAAAAGAAAGCTGCACACCCCAGCGCTCTGCTGTAGAATCAGAGGAGGCCGGCTAAGTTCTCAGAGTTCTCTTAAAAATGTTGTTGGGAAGAGCTGATGGGATCATTTTGGAAACCAAAGGTTGAATTTGACATTCCTGCCTGGGAGAACACAGAAGGACTCAGCTTTGCACTGACTTGGTTGGGGCCAACTCCAAATTGGTGTCAGTGACCAGATACCCATCCCCCATCCCACTCTTTTGTTTTAAATTTGCTTATTATAATTTGGGTACTTAAAAATTAAGTATTATTCTTTCGCTCACTGTACATAGTTACTTTACCTCAGCCCACAAAGTGTCTAAGACCCTTGATCAATGTCCTGATTATTGCCTCTAGGTCTTCTCATCTCCCCTTCCTATTCCCCCCACCCCCAACCCCCCATATCTGTCACTCTCAGTTCTACAGGTCCAAGGGTTTGTCCTCGTTGGATACCTTCCACTATCTTGGCTTGGGTGGAATCATTGGTATTGGGCTGTAAGAAGGCTCTAATTTACTTTTTTCTTTTGAGAGATCGATGGGACACTCTTTACCTTCAATTAAAATTTCTGTAAATAGTTCAGTTCTAGTATTTTAGTAAAAATCTGTCCTTGCTAAATCATCTATGTGGAACTTAACTTTTTTTTGTGCATATGGTTTATTTGAACTCTTTCGAATAATTTGTTGGAATTATGTTCCTGTTGTGCTACGTTCATCATATGCAATTGTTCATCTAGCTTTATATTGAAATATTTTTTTCTTTGTGTTGCATACTAATTTTCAAATTTTAAGTTTTAGTAAAGCATCCTTAAATTTTTAATTTTTTATTCTTTTTTTGGTTTTTTGGGTCACTCTCGGCAATGCTCAGGTGTTAATCCTGACTCTTTGTTCAGGAATTACTCCTGGTGGTACTCAGGGGGTCCATATGGGATGCCGGGGATTGAACCCAGGTCGGCCGCTGCAAGGCAAACACCCGATCCTCTGTGCTATCTCTCCGCCCCCAGCATCCTTTAAATTATACCTTGTTATCAAGGGGTGGAATGCATTCCTCCTGCATCAGATCAATAGAATCAAAGGACAGATGCAAGATGGGGATCTGTACTCTCATCTCAACTGTACCTGAATTCAGTCTTTTAGCCACACGGACCCTTCTATTCCTTCTTAATCTTGCCAGTCATTCTACCTTCAGGCCTTTGTTCTTACTCCTTCTGCCTGGCATACAGCTAGGAACTGAATATTTGTTTACATCAAGTTCATGTGTTGAAACCCTGTCCCCCAAGTATTATCATTTTAGGGAGAGAGGGGCCTTTGGGAGGTAACTAGGGTTGAGTGGGGGTAGACACATAGAAGCAGGACAGCTGGCTCAAAGGGAGCTCAGTCTGATTTTCTTGAGAAATCTCCCGTTTGTTTTACGGAACCAGGTGACATTCCCATTAGCAGTGAATTCATCTTTAAATTACAACCCTGCCAACAGTTGTTGTTCTCTCCATAACTGGGGGGTGTAAAGGGGGTGGAGTGAATGGGGCTAATGTCTCTGTCTATGAAAGTATTGCACTAACTACTAAGACTTTGAAGTAGCTTTTGAAATCAGAAAGTATCTTTGTTCTTTGGGCTCCATATGAATTTTAGGATGGAATTTTTGTGTTTTGTAGAAAGAGTCATTGGTGTTAATATTTGGTAGGAATCCATCCCCAGGTCCATTGGGTGCAGGAATCCCATTAATTTCTTGGTCAGATATCTTGGATAGCATTGAAATCTTAGTAAAAATTAAGTTTTCTAATTTATTAAGAGCAGTCTGTCTTTCTGTTTTTTAATGTTCTTTAATCTTATGAGTATTTTATAGTTTTTGGCATATTTTTTTAATTCTTTGGTTTTTATTTTATTTTGGGATATAAGTTAGAGTTGGGATGGTGAAGGGAAAGTGTAATGGTAATGGATTTGGTGTTGGAATATTGAATGCCTATAGCAAATCATTATAAACAACTTTGTAAACCACAGTGTTTCTATAAAATGTAAGGGGAAAATTGGAAAATATTAATAAATAAATTAAATGACAAAATAGAATTGTAATTTTAATTGTATATTCTTGATGTTTTTACAGGAAATGTGTTGGAAATGTACTGACATGTTCTTTTTACACTTTGGGACTGGATTATACATTTGATTACACATTATAGATGATACATTTTTGTTTTTAATTCACAGGCCACAGAAACCTTATTTAGAATGGGTGTTGCAAGAGGAATCATTACAACATTAAGAAATGGAGAAGTAAGATAAGAATTTTGATATAATACTTAGTTCATAATTCATGGGATGAGAAATTAAAGACTTGAAATGTGTGTTCATTTATGCTCTTTATTACAAATTGGGAAATACCCTATATTTATATTTTTAGTGTAAATGACCTGACAATATTTTAATTCAGTCATATCGTTATCTGATATATTTGCTTGAAATAAATTAAAGATCTTTTAATCTTTAGTTAAAATAATTAAAAGAAAGATATTTTATTTTATAATAAGCCCTGCAAATAAATGTTTATTTGTAAGGAAAATAATTCTATACTTTTTCATTTCTTCTTACTTATTTTTTTTATATATCAATAGTTACTCCTTCATAGGGTGAAAGAATTAGAAATAAGCTTTGCTTCTATTCTAAAAACTAATCTACCTTATATTTTAGGAGAAATCAGCTCTGTTTCTATTCTAAAGCTATTACCAGCCTCAACATCTCCATCCCTGCTTTTATCTTTTCCCTCACAAGGGAACACTGAGCTTGATGTGGGATTCTTTATCACATTGCTGGCTCTCTTATCCTGATGTTAAAAATAAAAATCTTTATTTAGGAAATTAGTTCTGTGATATGTAATTTACATTTTGTGGTTTGTAAATAGTTGTAGAAGTGAGAAAATTAATAAATTAGCTGAAATTGATTAGTGGGTATATCTTTTTATCAGGTGAAAATAGGCAATGATTTTGAGGTTTTATATCATTGTTTAATATATTGGCAACTAACTTTACTATCAATTTTTTGCATATACTTTAATGATTTAATTGGTACCTTTGTATTCTCAATAATTTGGATTGTAGTGCCATTTTTTGAAAAGATTTTCCTTAATAAGATCAGGAATATTTATCTGTTCAGTGTACATTAAAATAGAAAAAAAAGAGCCATAGTACAGCAGGTAGGGACATTTGTCTTGCATGCAGCATACTTGGGTTCAATCTCCAGCATCCCATATAGTTCCCCAATCACCATCAGTAGCAATTCCTGAGTATAGAGCCAGGAGTAACCCTTGAGCATCAGTGGGTGTGATCCAAAAAAAAAAAAAAAAAAAGTCTTTCAAAAATGAAATTCGGTTTGCAGTAATTATTGTTGCATTTTCTCATGGTTAACAGGGAACTTTTCAACTTATCTTTGGACATTAGCTAAACAAGGAGTTTTGGGAAATACATACAATATGGTTTTATTAATCTGAACATATGAACACATTGGAGTATGGGATTTGTATGTGATAATTCCTTATTGGAAAGGAACCAATGATTGTTTTTAATGTTTCTGCCAATTACTACAAATGAGTCTAGATACTGCCTTGGTTAACAAGTATTAATATTAAACATAGTTTAAGAGTTTTCTGATTATCAATTTCTAGAAGGATGTTGTACAGTTTTCTCCTTACATTTTGAAATCTGTGAAAATGAACTGTCTTGTAATTAATGATTAATGAACCACATAGTTACTGAAAATGAATTGTCTTATAATTAATAATTAATGAACCACATAGTTACTACTCATTTTCTTCTGAATTTTTTTTGCTGTGTCTATAATATTTAAGTTGATTAAGTAGAAAGTAATATAGCTTAAAAATACAGAGTGACATGTATTAATTATTCAGTAAATGGTAACTAATATAGGGTGCAAATTAGTGTTACTTGATTATTTAACTTTAAGAAGTAGAGAATTAAGATGGAGCGTAGCAAATGATAAATAATACACAGCTGGCATAGATTTTTGGAGTTGGTGTGCTAAGTGCTATGGAAAGATTCTTGCCTTTAGAGAGGCACTTTTTTTTTTAACATTTTATTATACCACCGTGAGATATACAATTACAACGTTGTTCACGCTTGGGGGTTTCGGTCACACAGTGTTCCAGCACCCCGCCCTCCACCAGTGCCCCTCAACCACCACCCATGTCCCCAATTCCCTCCCCCTCCCACGTCCTGCCTAAATGGCAGGTTCTTTATCTCCTAGAGAGGCACTTTCTGAGGAAACATTTACATCAATACTTGGGAAAATAGCCGGGAAAGTAGAAATTCTTAGTTTAGGCAGAATGAAATAAGTATTCAATGTATGTCTGAGTAATATAGAGAAACTTCTGAGTAAATAGAAGCAGAATGCTGAGTTTTAGGGTCCAGGAAGAAGTGATTTCTGAGTAGGTAATAGACTAAAAGGTTAGCAATTTAATTATTACTAGGTTATTAAATATTTAAAACAAACGGAAAGAATTATATTTATCATATTGGAAAATTTATGTTATAAAAGGTTGGGGGGATGACAACGAGCATTAAGAATTAACTTTCATGGGGCGGGAGTGATATCCCAGCGGGTAGGGCGTTTGCCTTGCATGCGGCCGGCCCATGCTGGCCTGGGTTCGATCTCCGGCATCCCATATGGTACCCTGAGCACTGCTAGGAGTAATTCCTGAGTGCAGAGCCAGGAGAAACCCCTGAGCATTGCCGAGTGTGACCCAAAAAAGAAAAAAAAAGAATTCATTATGCCAAAGCATAAAGAACGTTGTTGTAAGCCATGTTACCTGATGATGATGAAGAATTAAAACATCTCTGTGATTCAGGGAAACATTTTCTAGCTCCTTATAGTCAGGATTGGTATGTAGCCATATGACAGAAATCAGAAAGCAAGAATAAAGACTGGAATCTTCATATTATGAAAACATCAAACTTTCCGAATTTTGGCTAGCCTGGTCTTCCCTGTATCCCTGTTAATGGTGCTGTTTTGGGGTCACACCTGGTGGTGCTCAGGGTTTACTTCAAGATCCCTGACAATTGTGAGTTAATTGAAATACCTGGGATTAAATCCTTGCCTTTCACATGCAAAGAGTGTTCTCAGTCCTTTGAACTATCTCTCTGGCCCTTTATTTGGATGTTTTAAGAAATACAGTATTAGAAATTCCAAGTCTCCGCTGTGCATATAAGAAATTGATTTTTGAAGATGTTTGAATTGTGCTGAATAGGTTATATGAATAATTGGGGAATTTAAATAAAGGAGTTACTTTATCTTTTTTAATTTTTATCATAGCTCTTCCAGGGAGAATTATTATGCTCACCTTAATCAATAATTTGAGACTCAAAGTGGTTAAATATCTTGCCTATGATCAAACAGCGAGGAGATGACAGAACTGGGATTTGAATTCTTGTTTGATCACAAAGCCCAGTGTATTCCATGGTACAATATAATTTTCATCAATATAATTATTTATGCTGGAGTTTACTAATCACTTATATTTATCAAAACATTATGGTATTTATATCCTCAAGATGATGTACTCTGTCATCATCCTAGGGGCACAGATTACAGCTACTGAATTCCTCTTCCTCTTCTTCTTCTTCTTCATTTTCTCTCTTCTTCTTCTTCTCTCTTCTCCTTCTCTTCCTCCTCCTCCTCTTCCTCTTCTTCTTCTTCTTCTTCTCCTCTTCCACACTTTGCAGTGCTCCAGGACTAACTCTTGACTTTGCACTCAGGCAGCTTGAGAGCCAGATGGGTTGTGAAGGATCAAACCTGGGCTGGCCAGCAAATGTTCTACCTGTTTACTGGATTCAGGGCCCAAAGCTCCCTCTTTTCCTATTCTGGGTAGGAATTCTCACTGATCCATGCAGGAAAAGATCATTTTGGGTCTATTTAAGGTACCCCATTCTACTTCTCTGAATTACGGTGTGATCTGTTTATTCAGTGGAAAAATATATGAACCCTTGGGCTGCAGAGACAGTACAGTGGGGAGATAATGCAAGGTACGAGGCTGACCCAAGTTCAATCGCCAGCATCCCATATGGTCCCCTGAGTACTGCCAGGAGTAATCCCTGAGTGCAGGCCGAACCCCTGAGCATTACTGGGTGTGGTTCAGAAAGCAAATAAATAAATAATAATAAGGGTCCTGTGCAGACAGGAGGTCTGAGCAATGGGTGTGTGTGTGTGTGTGTGTGTGTGTGTGTGTGTGTGTGTGTGTGTGTGTGTGTGTGTGTGGGAGCCAGGCCTATAAGAGGAGCAGTCAGGGCACAGTGGTCCCCTGGGCAGCAGTGGGGCACTGGGTAGGCCCAGGAAAATGATCTCTAAGCTTGAAGGACTTAAGGACAAGCAGGGTCTGGCCAGGTAAAGGTGGGCGGAAGCATGGGACCGGAGCCATAGTCCAGCAGGGAGGACGTTTGCCTTGCACGAGACTGACCCAGGTTTGATCCCGGCATCCCATATGGTCCCCTGAGCACCGCCAGGAGTAATTACTGAATGCAGAGCCAGGAGTAACCCCTGAGCATCACCAGGTGTGACCCAAAAAGAAAAAAAAGGTGGGTGGAAGCAGATGCGAGAAGGGGATGGGGGTGGGGGGTGGGTAGAGCTCAGCAAAGGGCCAGGAGCTGGAGGATCCTCTCCAGGAGCTCAGTCCGTCCAGTTCATCTACTCTTTATTTTGAGTTACTCTGAGAATCACATCAAGAACAATCCGGCTTTTGATTGCTCTTTCTTCATTTCCTTTGGATAGGTTTCCCTCCCTCCCTTTCTCCCTCTCTCTTTTCCTCCCTCTCCCTCTCTCCCTTCCCTCACTCTCCTCTCTTTCCCTTTCTCTCTCTCCCTCCCTCTCTGCCTCTCTTGTTGGCAGCTCCCTCCACATCAGTCTCTGGGGAAGTTTCTGGAATAGAAACGACTTTGAACTCACTGACATGGAACCTGCTCAAACTAAATTCCATCAATCAAGGAGAAGCAATTTTATTTTATTTTATTTTTTATTTTATTTTATTTTTATTTTTTTTTTTTTTTTTGCTTTTTTGGGTCACACCCGGCAATGCTCAGAGGCTACTCCTGGCTCTGCACTCAGGAATTACTCCTGGCAGTGCTCGGGGACCATATGGGATGCCGGGGATCGAACCCAGGCCAGCACAGGCTGGCTCGTGCAAGGCAAACACCCTACCCGCTGGGCTATAGCTCCGGCCCCTTTTTTTTTGCTTTTTGAGTCACACCTGGAGATGCTCAGGAGTTACTCCTGGCTCTGAACTCAGGAATTACTCCTGGCGGTGCTCGGGGAACCATATGGGACACTGGGGATCAAACTCGAAGTTGACCACGTGCAAGGCCAACGCCTTCCCGCCTGTACTGTCACTCTCATTCCAGAGCATTTTTTTTCCCTATACTTTAAATCAAAGCTTTGCTACACTTCTGAAAACGCCTCCTTCAACAGCCCCAATTTTTTCCCTGAGCTAGTACTTTGATCTAAATCAGTGATTCTCAATCTGACTTGACTTACTTCCCCCTTTTCAGAAAGAAAATGACTCAGCTACTCCCTGGAAATAAATCACTTTCTTTAAGGGAACCAAGAGAATGCAGCCTTGGACTGCCCCCCCCCCACCCCCGTCATTCCAGCGCCCCCTGGAGCACAGTCTGGCCCATTTGGGGGGAACCCTGAGATAGAGGCTGTCCTATGTGTCTTGCACCTAGACACATAGGACAGCTCTCTCTCTCTCTCTCTCTCTCTCTCTCTCTCTTCTTTTTTTTGGGGAGGGTCACACCTGGCGATGCTCAGGGGTTACTTCTGGCTCTGCACTCAGGAATTACTCCTGGCTGTGCTGAGGGAACCATATGGGATGCCAGGGATCGAACCCGGATCAGCCGCGTGCAAGACAAACGCCCTACCCGCTGGACTATCGCTCTGGCCCAGGACAGCGTTCTCTGGGTCAGTGTATCATGGGTTTTGTGCCTCAGCTGTCACCCCTGGGATAAGATGGTGTGTCCCCCCCCATCCCCCTTCCTCCATGGGTATCCGGTTAAATAGGATCTCATTTACAAGGGTATCCGTTAGATCCTTTACAAAGGGCATAGGGCAGTGCCTGGCACGGTGTGAGGGGGGGGTTTGGGGCATAAATGCCAGCTATTATGTGCATAGGGGAGAAGGGCTGCTACGTCAAAATATTGGCAGCATTTAAATCTAGGGGGTGGGGTTATGGTTCCAATGACATCTATTTCTTTTGTCATCAGAGAGAAAAAAAACAGCAAATGTTATTCTTAATTTGAAAGCTTAAAAAAAAAGACTGAAAGCTTTCAAATTAAGAATAACATTTGCAGTCTTTTAAATCCGGCCCAGGTGCTGATCTAGAGACTCACAGACATGGGGTAGAGCTGCTACTGGCCCTCCCTGTGCCCAGCCGCTCGTGAGGCACCTGGGAGGGATGGAAGGTTCTAGCCCTGGCCCACCACCCCAGCAGAGCCTCACAACAAGCCAGACGACCCCCCCACTTCATGAGGGCCTCCATTTTCCACATCCGTACTTCCCCCTCATCAGAACTCCACCCAGCAGACCAGCCTATCATAGTCCGACTTGCGCAGCCTCTCGTGGCCGCACAGTTCATCAATAAATGTTGTATTTTTAGATGACTACAAGAGTATGCTACCTGCACGGCAGAGCCTGGCAAGCTGCCCGTGTCGTATTTGATATGCCCAATACCAGTAACAATTATAGACCTCATTCCCATGACCTGATGGAATGGTTTGAGGCTCTTTATGTTCCTGGAGCAAGCAGGTGCCCTTGGGCGCTACTTGCATGAGACAGGGCATATGGAAATGTTACTGGTGCCCGCTCAA
The DNA here is from genome assembly GCA_021461705.1 of Cryptotis parvus. NCBI lineage: Eukaryota > Metazoa > Chordata > Mammalia > Eulipotyphla > Soricidae > Cryptotis > Cryptotis parvus. Next base: position 33,830 of record JAJIBD010022819.1, on the reverse strand, counting down.
GCAAATTGATGATGAACAGGAAGACAGTGACAGTGACAGTGATGTACTCTGTCATGATTTTTTCATTCCAATTATCATCATTATGTTTCCATGTGTAGAGAAATATAGAGTTTAAAATAAGAAACAAATACTGACACCTTGATGATTTTTTTAGTCTCTGATGCCTAAGCAGATCTGTGTGTTGTTAAGTAAAATTTTATAGATGGGCTAACTGATTTTTCTATCTTGAATAATTACATAAATTAATGGGATTATTTTTCTGGCTAGAATTTTTCAAAAAGATGTGTTTACTTGGGGCGGGACAGATAGTACAACAGGTAAGGTACTTGCTTTGCACATAGCCGACCCAGGTTTGAGTCCTGCCAACACATATGGTTCCCTGAGCACCACCAGTAATGATCCCTGAACACTTTTCCAGGAATAAACCTGAATAATGTTGGGTTTGGCTCTCAAACAAAAGTGCTCATTTGTGGGAAGGAGCTATCATATATTATAATAATTGTCAGCAAGAAATAAGTTGTCACTTAATGTACTTCGTCAAAAACTTTTATAATTTCTTCAGCAGAGATGCAGTCTTATCTACACCCTTCCAGGTATTTATGTGTGGCACAAAACATTTACTTGATAAAAGCAAAGTTAATTTATGTATTTCTTAAAGTTGTTCTTTTATGTACCTTTATAGACGTTGAAGTTAATGAATTTTCATTTGATCTTAATTCGAAATTTTGAAAGAAATGAAAGTTCTTTCAGCATAGGAGGACATGATTTTAAACAAATTCTCAGCAAAATACTTGTTCTGTTTGTCAGCTGTCACTGGATATTCAGACAGTGACAGAATAGCTTAGGGCAGTGTTTTCAACCTTCTTATATCTGCAGACTGGTTAAAATAGGGCAAGTACTTCATGGACTACTAAGGCATAGATAAGAACCATTTTGTAGGGTTCAGATTTTGCAGCACAGTTAGCTAAGACATAATATGCTGATGCATAACTTTGAAATTCTACAATGCCACATTAACAAGCAGTCAGCGTAGGTCTGGTGGGTTGAAGAATGTCAGGGGACATACAGATACCACTAAGATGTGTTCTTGACATGGGTGCCACCACCTGTGCTCAGAGACTTGCATCCTCCTCTTCTACGCCATTTAAACTTTCTCTTGAACTTGCAGAAAGTTTTTGTCAGCCAGCACTGAGACTAGTGGTTGGTAACCACTGATTTACTGTGAGGCAGTATGAAAATGAAATGGCTCATTTTGTCAGTAAGCTGACTGGTCTATTGTAAATCTTTTCGCTAATTTTTTTTCTTTCTTTTTTTAAATTTATTTATTTTTATTTTATTACACCACTTTAAAACATAAATTGCAAGATGCTCATGCTCGAAGTTTTTTTATTTTTATTATTTTTTTTATTTTTTATTTAAAATTTTTTTTTATTTTTACAATTACAAAAATATACAATTAAAAAGTTCATATTTGGGTTTTGGTCATACAGTGTTCCAGCACCCATCCCGCCACCAGTGCCCATCTCCCACCACCAACGTCCCCGGTTCCCTCCCCCTCCCCAGCCCTCCTCCATGGCAGGTTCTTTATTTCTTTCCCTTTTTCTCTCTTTTCTCTTTCTCTTTCTCTTCCCTTTCAGACTGGATTACAGAACATACATTAGAGGGTTGTCATGTGTATCTTTTGCCTCTAGTTAATGCTCAGTTCTAGGTTGGCATTGGTACCCTCGACAATTGTTAGCACACTGTTGTATTTTCTGTCTTACTTAGCCTCTGACTCCCACACGTTTGTGATAATTTCCACCTTTGACAAGACCTCCTGATATATGTTTCACCTGACCTTGGATATTGGTATCATAATATGTACATATATATTTATGTTATGCAAATAAATGCAGTCATTCTGTATCTGTTTCTCTCCTTCTGGCTAATTTTGCTCAACATAATCTTCTCCATGTCCATCCATTTATAGGCAAATTTTATAACTTCATTTTTCCTGACATCATGCTCGAGTTTTGATTCTACAGTGTTCCAACACCCATCCCTCCACCTGAACCCATCTCCCATCACCAATGTCCCCACCTCCCTCCCCCCCCTCCTGCACCCCAACTACTTGGCGGGTTCTCTATATCTTTTCTCTCCTCTCTATCTCTCCCTCCCGCCTACCTTTCCTACACATCATAGAATGCAGTACATTAAAGGACATAACTCTTTCCACTAGTTTGATGGACCACGTGGCGCAAGCAGCTGCGCAATTTAGGGGCCTCATGGTCAGCATCCGGACAGCGAAAATGGAGGCTAATGTGGTGGGTGAGTTTCATCTGGCTGCTTTCAGGACCCCCAGAGGTGATGGGCCAACACCCAAAAACCCATCTGTCTTCCTGGGGCCCTCATGGTCAGCTGAGCTAGGGGAGAGCCGAGTTCCAGTTCCCCAGCTGGGTCTGAGGCTCTGCATGCTATGGCTGGTCGCCCCAGGGCAGCTCCTGGACAGGGCTACGGGGCTCAGACAAAATGGAGAGGGGGAAGGGGCAACCCCAGCTCCATCTGGACGAATTCCCGGTGTTTCCGCTTCTGGGAGCTGCCTACCTGGGCTCGAACTCGTTTTGCTCTGTTAATCTGGTCTTGAAGTCTTTTTGCTAATTTTTTAATTTGTGCATTTCTAAGTTATTGGAGGCAGATTTATTTTTAGTCTTCAAAAAGTTGGGTGTTTGTAGCTGGTGTTAGCATTGTATTGCCAATCTTGGAGAGATTCATGAATGGAACAAACAATAATCATTTCCCAAATAATTTACTGAGCACCTTCGCTGTTCCTGTCATTATTTTAAATGCTAATGTTTTGTCTATGAACAAGCAAAAGAATATTCTTGCCTTTAGGGAGCTTATATTCTTGTTCTTTAGTAACTTATGTTCTAATTAGTAACAAATGAGAAGCAAAGAGACTAGAAAGTAATTATAATGGCAAAACTTTAAAAGATTGTATAAGTAGCATTTGGTTTAAAAGCACACATATTTTAATTAGAGAAAAAAGAAGTAATTACTTACAGTAGGGTTAAGTTCACAAGATTTTTTTGGAGACATCTTAAATGGGGCTGTAGAAAATTTATGAGTATTATTTAAGAAAAAATGTTAAGAGACCCTGCTAATTAGTGATTATTCATGCTTTATTAGAACAGCAACTTTTTTAAAAAGTTAAGTAATATGGTGTATTTAGGTCCGTGTGAAAGTCAAAACACCTTGTTCAGGCTTAGCATCTGTCTAGCATTAAGTACCTCAGGCACGTCTGATGAACAAGTAGTGGAACAGTTATTAAAATATGATTATAAATGTCTGTACATTCCTGTGTATGAATATGGTTACTAGGGTTATATTTGAAAACCATTGCTTATAATAGTGATGTTTCCGCCTTTTTTTTTTTTTAAGATTTAAGGAATATTTGAAAAGACTGAAATTTATAATTTGGTACTCAGACTTCTTATTCTTGGGGATGCTCTTGGCTCTTTGCTCTTGGTGGGGCTAGCGGGGCTATGTGAGAGCAATCAGGGTCGCCTTACTCACAGCATGTCCAGGGCCCCTTACTCACAGCTGTCTCCCCAGCTCCAATAATTAAGTGAAGTGGGTTTTTTACTTGAGTGACTATATAGATTTCTGTCTTGTAGTTGTTTATAACAGTATGTGATTTGAGAGCTGGTAATGACTTTAGCTATTATAGGTATAAGGCTTTAGCTGTTTTGAATCCACAGCTATGCTAATAGAAAGTATTTTTGTTACTTTCAAATCATCATTTTCATTTTTTTTGAGATCCAAGGTACTTAGGTCAGCATCACTGCCAGTATCCTCTGCCAACTAGTACCAGTATCCTAGTAATATGCAGACTGCATAGTTACTTGCAGGTACTGCCCAAATTCTGCTAATCATGGTTTTGTTTCTGTAGCTAGCAGGCAGTAACTCAACTTGAAAAATAAATGTATAACAAACACAAGAATCTTAGCAACCAAACAGTAAAGTCATCACAAAACAGTTCTTAAAATGGGAAATCTTAGTTTGGAAAAAGTTGCACCAAGAATGGGGAGCCATCAGCTTCCTAGAAATGGAAGCTAAATAATTTAGAATGTCTGTTGCTATTGAATTATAGATTCTGTTATCTTGATTAGCTTTCTCCCATATCTCTGTATTATTTTAGGGGAAACAAATTCTGGTTATTTTAGAATTTTCTCTAAAACCTGTTTCAGTTTTATCCATGAGGTGAAAATAAAGCTGTTCCCCTTTAATATTGTTCCCTTCCCTCAACGTTGTTGTGAAGTCTGAGGGTTGCACGTGTGTCTGACTATGCTGTGGGACTTTCTGCTTTGCATTGCTTGCACAGGTAACAGTGGTATTGTCCATGGCGTCTGCTGTTTCCTTGCAGTGTCTGCACATGAACTTGTTGGGGTTTCATTGTTAGTGGGGACCATACTGGTATAGTTATGGCCATGGTTCTTGCACATCTTGTAGTTGTGGGGTTCACCTAGTATTGCATCCATTTTTTGGTGTACAGCAAAAAAAAAATAAAACATAGCATGCTGCATTCTGCAGCATGGCCAGAAATGATGGTACCAGGGATTGCACATAGAGTAGCAAAGCAGACAGAAGCTCTCTCTCTCTCTCTCTCTCTCTCTCTCTCTCTCTCTCTCTGTCTGTCTATCTGTCTCTCTCTGTCTCTGTTGTCTCTCTCTCAAAACCCTAGTGTTCTTTCTCGGCCTGGGCATCAGAATACATGAAATTTTTTGTTGTTTGTCTCTGCAGAGATTATTAGTGAAGCTGTAGCATTGAGCTGTATGGTGGCAGGGGTGGAGTGTGGGTACAGTTGCTAGGGCTTTGGCAGTGTGGCAACATGTCCAACCCCTTCCTGAGGATGCTCCAGAGCTTTCAGTTAGGAGACTGGTGTGCCCATGAATTTCTGTTTCATGCCTTGCTTTTCAGAGATTTAGTTGTGAAGCAGGCCTGGTAAGTGAGTTGAAATGGTGGCTGTGGAGGTGGGCGAAGCTGACCCAAGTTGTGCCCAGCCCTATTCCTAATGTGGGGGAGAAATGGATCTTGGTGGCCGAACAGAACGTTTGTGATAACTGGTCATCACTGCAGGGTTTGTGAAGCATTTAAAAGAGACTTCAAAGAAATTCTGGGATTGTTATCTTATTAAATAGTCTGTAATAAGAGTTAATCTGAATGCATAAACACTGAACTGTCATAGGCAGCTCTGTTACATTGTGAGAGAGTTTTCAGCTTTTCAATTCCATAAATCAAAACAGCACATTTCTTTTGGGCAGGTACTTAGAAAGTTTAGAATCTGTGCCAGAATTACATCATAAAACTCCAAGCTTTTGAATGTATATTTTATTCTTAGTGGAGTATTTTACCTGTCACTAAATCTGCTTTAAATGGCTCATCATGTTATACTGGGGAATTATTTCATACTCTGGAGAATAAGCGACTTATTAGGAAAATTCTGGTGCAAGAAAAAAAGACCAAATAATGAGGTTTTCAAAATATCATTTCCTAAGGATTAAGCTTGGTGGACTTGCCTATATCAGCTCTGTGACTTTCTATAGTGAGGTATTTATCCTTTTATTTTTTTCATAGTAATAGCTCTGCTTTTGATTAGTACAAAAATAATTGTGCCATAATTTTGTTCTTAAGGAAAACAAACAATATTTGGTCAATATCTGCTTAACTCTGGCACATTTAGGTTTTATTTTTCAAGTATTGGAAGGGTTCTTCTAATAACATCATTTTATTTTGATCCTAATAGGAAGACCTATAGGCCAGAAAAGAAATTACTTCCACATGGGTAAGGCCAGTCTCAACCTCACCCCTCCAACAACCACCCACTGAACTTAACTTGTCTACCTTGGTTACATAGCTAAATGTGATTAAATGCATTGGAAAATATAGTCTTTAATATAAAAATATGTAATTGGGTATATAGAAAGTGCTTCTTTATACAAACATGCCAAGGAATTTTATTTATAATGTAGGGTGAGTTCAGTAATTTAAACTTTTTGAATTAATAAGGAAATTAATTTTATACACAGACATCTGTCTAAATATGTCTGTCTTACCACTTTGCTCATACTTTTTTCTTCTTTTTTGTTTTCTCTTGGCCATGTTCTCAGAGGAGGAATTTGTTGTGTAGGGACACATAGTGTTGTTCATGAAGGTTCCGTAGAAATGTGACAGAAAAGATTTGCACCAAGTCATAAAGAGAAGCCACTAATTTCAAATAGAGCATTGAAACTCTCATATACTGTACAATTGAAGAGGATTAAAGTCCAGGGAAATATTGTTTCAGTAGCTTGCAGAGTGGTGTGGTTTTAAAGTACTCTGGTTTAGTGATTTTGCTGTGGCAGTTTCAGTTTAGAGGTTGGAGCTACACTGAGGGTTGGGCGTGAATGACTAGGAAGTAAGGAAGAATGGGTTTCCCAGATGGAACACTTCTCTTTTCAGATGGAGACCTCAACGTGAGAAATAAAAGATAGTAACAAGAAGGACTATGCAGGTGTTCAGAGGAAAACTTCGTTTTCACTTCTCTGTTGGAGGTGTAACTTCTTCCAGTGCTGTGTACTTAATTGGTTTAATGGAATGTACATGCTAACTGTCCTCTCTTTTTCTTTTGATGTAATATGTGGTAAGTTCATCAAAGTGAAGAAGGCATTGAAGTCAGACTGAGAGTTGTTCAGTGGCTCTGCGAGGAACATGTGCGGAGGAGAGTGGCACTCCCCAGCGCCTGCGCTAAAGCACTTCCCCATCTGCATCCCTGCTGCCTGGCCATTGGTAGTTGTTTCCATAAAAATATAAATGGAACATAATTCATCCTACATATGTGAAATTCCTACCCTGACTTATTGGTGCTATTTTTGGCAGACTTCTTTTTTTTTTTTTTTTTTTTTTTGCTTTTTTGGGTCACACCCAGCAATGCTCAAGGGTTTCTCCTGGCTCTGCACTCAGGAATTACTCCTGGCGGTGCTGGGGGGGGAGGGGGGGGGGGGGGGGGGACCATATGGGATGCCGGGATGGAACCTGGGCCAGCACAGGCCACGTGCAAGGCAACGCGCCCTACCCGCTGGGCTATTGCTCCAGCCCCTTGACAGACTTCTTTCATATGGATAATAGGATACTTCTACAACAGTAGAATCCCTTCATCCCAGTTTTTTTAAACGTGATTGTAAATTTACTTTTTCTTTATAAAAATACTGAATAAGGAAATAGTTGATTATTTTAACTCCAAAATGACTTCTAGAGGACCAGGGATATATCTCAGTCATGTTGCCTTATATGTGTGGAGGCCTTGGGTTTGATTCCTGGTGCTCTCTCTCTCTCTCTCTCTCTCTCTCTCTCTCTCTCTCTCTCTCTCTCTCTCTCTCTCATATACACACAGCCTTCTAGAAATTCACTTATTTTTTTCTTTTTTGAGGTGGGCTGGTAAAAGTTAGAGTCACATTTAGTGACTCTTGGGGCTGTTCCTGACTATGCTCAGGAGTGCTCTTGAGTAGTGCTTGGGGACCACACGTGGGCTGGGATTTAAACCAGGGTCCGTCACATGAAAGACAAGCGCTTTACATCCTGTACATTCTCTCTGACCCAAGATTTGTTTTCTGTAGTAAAATAAAATAAAGCTTGGGCTGGAGTGATAGTACAGCAGGTAGGGCATTTACCTTGCATGCGGCTGACCTGGGTTTGATCCCCGTCATCCCATATGGTTCCCTGAGCAGCACCAGGAGTAATTACTGATTGCAGAGCCCGGAGTAACCTCTGAGTATTGCCGGGTGTGACTCAGAAAATAAAAAAAATAAAATAAAATAAAAAAGCTTTATTTAAAGTTTTATTAAAGTATAAAAAATCCATTTAAGTCTATAATTTGAGTGATTTAAAATATACACTTAATAGAATTATGGAATCATCAGAATCAAGTTTGGGAATATTTAAAAATAGGCTGTTTTTATGCAACTGGGAAACACAATCCTCACTTTCATTTTCATAGCAGCACTATTCACAATAGCAAGAACCTGGAACAACCAGTATGCCCGAGATCTAATGACTGGATAAAGAAACTGTGGTACATCTACACAATGGAATACTATGCAGCTGTTAGGAAAAATGAAGTTATGAAATTTGCCTATAAATGGATGGACATGGAGAGGACCATGTTGAGTGAAATTAGTCAGAAGGAAAGAGAGAGATATAGAATGACTGCATTTATTTGCATGACATAAATATATCAGGTGGTCTTACCAAAAGTGGAAATTACCGCAAATGTGTGGGAGTCAGAGGTTAGGTAAGACAGAGAAGGGAACATATGTGAATAAATGTCGAAAGGGCTAATACCAACCTCGAACTGAGTATTAAATACAGGCCAAAAAATGCACATGATGGCCTCTAAGTGTATGTAGTGCAACCCACAGTGTGTAAGAGAGGGAAAAGAGAGAGAGGGAGAGAGAAAAGAGATAAAGAACCTGCCATTTAGGCAGGCTATGGGATGGGGAGGGAACTGGGGACATTGGTGGTGGGAAATGGGCACTGGTGGAGGGCGGGTGCTGGAACACTATGTGACCGAAACCTCTAAACATGAACAACGTTGTAATTGTATATCTCACAGTGGTATAATAAAATATTTAATAAAAAAAAATTTAAAAAAACAAAACAAAAAAAAAGACTTTAAAATATTCTTTAATCATGAAGAGATTGTAGATTATTAAAATGATCTTTGGGGAGTGGCTTTCTTTAGGAAATAATTCCCTGAAAGAATTGACTTCTGAAAAGAGATAGAGAGAGAAAGGGAAAGAAATAGGGAACCTGCCATGGAGGCGGGCTGGGGAGTGGGGAGGGAACCGGGGACGTTGGTGGTCGGAGATGGGCACTGGTGGAGGGATGGGTGCTGGAACACTGTATGACCAAAACCCAAATATGAACTTTTTAATTGTATATCTTTGTAATTGTAAAAATAAAAAATTAAAAAAAAAAGAATTGACTTCTTTACAGGTGGTAATTTTCAAAGTTCCCGCTGAGACAACTGTGAAAAAGGAAACTCCATGGTGAATCCTCATGTTTCGTATTTATCCCCTTTTAAATTTTGCAGTGTTGGCAATTAAACCTAGTACTGTGCACACATAAAGCATGTGTTAAACACTGAAAAAAAAATAGGCTGTTTTTAATAAATTGTAACCATTTTTTTAAAATTGAGATGAGAACGCTATTTGGGTCTCCCAAAGAGGAATTGAAAGAGCTATGCTTGGAATATCATGCCTCACTCAAGTGAGAGAAGGAATCCGGAGTTCCGACCTCTGTCGCTGTTCCAGAGTCAGGGACATTGGCTCATTTGCCAAGGCATTGAAAATCAGATGGGCTGGACATGTAATGCGATTTGGAGATGACCACTGGACTAGAGCCGTTACCGACTGGATCCCATGGGATGTCAAAAGATCACATTGCTGCCCACCTTCAAGATGGTCAGACTTCTTCGTCAAGACCATGAACGAATGGTTTGAGGCTCTTCATATTCCTGAAACAACCAGATGCCATTGGGCTACGCTGGCACTTGATGGGGTCAAATGGAAATGTTACTGGCACCCACTCTAGCAAATCGATGAATAACTGGATTCAAGTGATCAAGGAATCAAGTGTAACAATTGACTACTGATACAAGTTTGTACTGCTATGCTCAGCTTTTCCTAGGTAACCACTAACCGTTTTCCCATAATACTTTTATTTATCTATCTATTTATTTATTTCTTGATCACTTATCACTTGACATCCCGTTATTTGTCTATTTGCTTGAGCGGGCGCCAGTAATATTTCCATTTGACCCTATCGCGTGCCCAATGGCATCTGGTTGCTTCAGGAATACAAAGAGCCTCAAACCGTTCATTCATGGTCTTGATGAAGAAGTCTGACCGTCTTGTAGGTGGGCGGCCACGTGATCTTTTGACATCCCATGGGATCCAGTTGGTAACGGCTCTAGTCCAGCGGTCATCTCCAAATCGCATTACATGTCCAGCCCATCTGATTTTCAGTGCCTTGGCAAAGCGAGACAGCGTCCCTGACTCTGGAACAGCACCGGAGGTCGGAGCTCCGGATTCCTTCTTTCGCTTGAGTGAGGTGTGATATTCCAAGCATAGCTCTTTCGATTCCTCTTTGGGAGACCCGAATAGCATTCTCATCCTGCTTTCATAGGGCCCAGGTCTCTGAGGTGTATGTTAATGCAGGGAGAACAGTGGAGTTGAAGAGATGTGCCCAGAGCCGGAGGTTCTTTGTCATTTTAGCTATTTCTTCGATGCTTTTGAAGGCATTCCATGCTGCTCTCTTCCTCCTGCGCAGCTCAGGTTTTAGGTCGTTCATCATGTTGACTTATTGACCTAGGTACACGTAACTGCTGCATTCAGAGATGTTTGTTCCATTGAGAGTGAATGGGGCCTCTGGAACTAGTTCATTTTTTCATGAACATAGTTTTGCTGAGATTCAGCTGTACATCTATCTTTCCACTTTCTGGGTTTAAGTCAGCCAGCATTTGTGCTGCTTGGCTAATGTTTGGTGTTATTAGAATGATGTCATCAGTGAAGCAGAGGTGGTTTAGTTGCCGACCGTCTATCTTCACTCCCATTCCATCCCATTTTAATTGTTGCATGATGTTCTCAAGGGTGGAACTGAAGAGTTTTGGTGAAATGGTATCACCCTGCTGAACCCCTCTTTTGACATGGATGATCACTTCTTTGTAGAATGGTGAGATCCTGGTGGTGAATCCATAATACCGCTCACGAATGGATCTTGATGTATTGGGTTTGAATGCCCTGTTTGGCTAGGGCTTGATGACCGCTTCAGTCTCCACTGAATCAAAGGCTTTCTCTCTCTCTTTTTTTTTAATTTATGTTTTGCATTTTTGAGTTACACCTGGCAATGCTCAGGGGTTTCTCCTGGCTCTGCGCTCAGGTATCACTCCTGTTGGTGCTCAGGGGACCATATGGGATGCCGGGGATCGAATCTGGGCTGGCTTGGGCCGGCCGCGTGAAAGGCAAATGCCCTACCGGCTGGGCTATCGCTCCGGCCCCAGTAGGCTTTCTTTATATCAATGAACGTGAGACAGAGTGGCATCCTGAACTCCCTACACACTTCAATGAGCTGGTTACCATGTGGATATGGTCGATTGTGCTGAATTCTTTTTGGAAGCCAGCTTGCTTGCATGGTTGCCCTTCATCTAATATTCTGCCAATCCTGTTTAGGATGACTCGAGTAAACAGCTTGTAGATGATAGACAACAGGCAGATGGGGCGATAGTTGCCAATGTCGTGGATTTCTCCCTTTTTATTTAAACACTGTAATGTACAAAGTACAAAATTTTACACAATACAGTTGTTAGAAATATTCATTGTTCAGCACTAATCCCACCACCAGTGTGCCCCCCCACCAGAGACCTTCATTTCCTTCCCACACCCCCCCATCACCATGCCTGCTCCCTTAGTTGGCACTAATTATATAGATCATTACAGCCCATTTAAGGGAATGGTATTGATAAAGTCATGACTTTTTTTGCTGGGTTGTTATGTGTGATTCTGGCCAATTTCTGTTCTTGGATTCACTTTCTAAGTTTCTAGATGTAGTGGATTTGGACTATTCAGCCTCAGACCCACCACTACTGCACTTACGTCCAACACTTATTTCAAATTTTTCTCGATCTCTGTTTGAACTTGTCCTACGCATATACTGAATAATCTATTCTGTATTGCTCGTTGGGGTTAATTCTCTAAATACAGTCAATGAATATATTCTTAGACAAAAGTCAATGAAGATTCTTAAATCTCCATTGTGCCATTTGAGCCAGCTGTATAGGAAATTATCGGTATGTTCCTACAGACCACACAGCATGCCCACACAGTTGTGATTGTGTGCCCCATACTTAATTCTATGAAATGTGATGGGATACCTGTTACATCAGTAAACCAGACTTTGAGATATTGCATGGCTGCTGTGCTGCTGCTTGCCAAGAGGAGAGCCGACAGGAGCTCTCCCATGCATCTGCGTCCCAGGATCACGGCCGACATTGCCAATAGCAGTTTTGGGCAGACCCACTGGGCCTTCCTGAGGGGACCAAAATGGGGTAAGAGGCCTCATCTCCATCCCCACGGAAGCCTAGTGGAGCTTAGCTGCTGGGATCTGCATACCTGGGCTTGTAGTCAGCTTCTCTCTTGGGTGGGATTCTGACGAGCTGTGGAGTCTGGACCTTGAAAATGACTGTGATTGTGGTGTGTGAAGTTTTTTCTGACTTCTGAGCATCTATTGGAGTTGCAGGTGAAGATCAGAACTTTCCCCCTTCCAGTATGCCTCATGGTTGGGCCAAGCACTGGGAGAGCCACCACTAATCTTTTTTTGTGTTGTTTAATTCCTACTATTATATAATTATTTAATTCCTACCCAATTATATATACTCTACAATATAATCTGATACTAACTACATAGAGTTTGTGTCTGGATCTAAGACAGACACTAGCTTAGTATCTGGCCTGAGTTCAGTCCTCAGAAGAATGTCCTTACCTTAGATGTTAGCCACAACTCTTAGGCATCACCTGTATTTCTTACTAATAGGCTATCAATTTGGCTCACCCTTCAATAGCTTGTTAGAATGATGCTCAGGACTCATTGACATTATTATACTATTCATGATATGGCCTTATGATCAAGAATGCCAGTAGGACAAAGGTTTGTGTACAGAGCTTCTATGCCCTCTTCCTGTGAAATAAGGTACTACCCTTCCTGCACGTGAGTGCTTCCTGTTCTGGAGGCATTAAGCCCTGTTTCACCTTAATCTCAAATCTCTTCTTTCAAGTTTCTGCTGGCTCAAAGTTCTTATACTCTAATCCTATGGTTTGTTTTTCTGGTGGTTAACTCTCATTCTAAAAGCTAATTCCATGAGTTGGCTTATTAATATAACAGACACTCCTATAACTCAGGAAATTCCAAGGGATTTTGAAACCATGTGCCAGGAATTTAGAATAAAGATAATATTTATCTTAATTAGAGCATAATTTGTAGTTGTACAAAGTTTTAAATGAATAGATTTATGCAATATTGAAATGATACGATATCATCATTGGACATTTGAACTTGATAATGAACTTTCAACAAGCCATTCATAAAGAAGGAGAAGTTAGGACTTCCTTTAGTCTACAGAATTCAGCACTGACAGCAGAGAACTTCCTTAGAATCTAGGCACTGGGCATTCCTTGTTTAAGGCTTTTATAGTGGTTTCATGTCTCTGAGTGGTGTAGTTTGGAGGGAATGTCAGAAGGAGGGAAAACTTGTATTGACCTCTCCAAGATAGTACATTCATGTCAGAAACTAATCAAGTACAGCTGTAACATTTGTTGTGTGGGGAAGCTAGTAAGTAGAAAGTTGTGACCTTTCCTCATAGCTCTGTTTTATGTTGAGGATTCAGTTGGAACTACTCATTAAGGGCTTGAATTAACAATAATTTACTTGATTGAACATACAACATTTTATAATTACTGAGCTTTAGCAAATACTTAGAATTTTGGGCGGGATTGGGGGGAGAACATTGAGTCACATCCAGTCACTTTCAGGGTTTGCTCCTGGCTCTGCGCTCAGAGATTATTCCTGGCAGTGCTTAGGGACCATAGGCTTATACTTGGTTAAGACAGTTGAGGAAACTAGAATAGACCTGAGTAAATGAGAAGAAGAAAAAAACAAACAAACAAATACAAAAAATGAGTTAGTGAAGTCATGAGGTAAATTTGTTGTTTTTAACATTTGAATTTTTTTTCTTGAGCCTATTTATTTATCATGGAATTCTACTTATTTCTTAACATAGCCTTTTCCTTTCTCTAATCCTCTTTAATAATTGTTTAAATCCCTTCATTAAACATGCAGTTGATCAGAATACTTGTTCATGAAGTGATGGAAATTGAACCTAGGAACTCACACATGCAAAGAAATTGCTCTACATTTCTTTTAAGTTTTAGAAGAAGAAATCTTATATGTGTGAATTACTAGTCCTTTCTATTCCTTTTTATGAGTCCATACCACATACTCTACCCCTCACTGTTTTTTTTTCCCCAACATGTGGCTCGTTAAAAGATAGGAAATTGGGCTAATGGGAGAAATAGTAAGATCCTTGACTGTACTCTGAAATCAAGAGAGAACCATTTTGGCAGATAGACTTAGTAGAATATGGGATAGGAATTAATGTTCTTACTAATTGTAATGCATCTTCCTTTTCCTATTATCACATGGATAGATAGACTCGCCTATTGGTGTGAACTATTGATTTTAGTAATTTAAAAATGATTCATTTTGTGATATATTTATTGAAACGTTTTCAGTTGTGACAGTTCATAAAGTGAGAAAATGATGTCATCTGGTTTGAAAAGACCATCATCTGTTCCAGATTGTTGGCAAAGCTCCAGAAACTGCCTCTGCGAGTCATGTAGCAATTTGTGAAGTTCTGTGATTTAGTATCCTATAATATATACATATCTACGTACAGTGGATAAAAGTGGAAAATTGTGAAAATATGCTATAATCAATCTCAGATTACTTTGAAACTATGTAGAAAGGGAAATGATGGTACATGTAACTCATTGAGGAATTTTAAATGTTACAGTCTTTTCCTCTCTCACGTTATTGATTATGTCTTATAGTTGTTCATATATAAAGATTTAGTATATGAAACTGCAGAAACAAGTGTTTCAGTAAAAGTATTTTTTCCCTAATGTTTACATTATATAAGTGATAGAATGGCAGTGTTGTTAAGACACTAAATTAGAAACATCTGTTAGAAATATTCCCATTTAGTGTTAATTTAAGAATATTTATTACATACTTATAGCTCAGTTAGCCAGAACAAAAAGTTTAGTCTATACAACCTTGCTACTTAAAGTATCTTGACAAGATATTAATAGTTATAAGCTCATATAGCAGGAGCCATTATTTTTGAGAATTAGTTTTCATTTTCACTGCTTAAGTCTTGTATATGTAAAATTACAGAAGGCGGTATTTAAACTTGCAGTTATTTCATGCGTGAATTCGTTATCTTTTTTTAAAATTTTTTTTATTTTTACAATTACAAAGATATACAATTAAAAAGTTCATATTTGGGTTTTGGTCATACAGTGTTCCAGCACCCATCCCGCCACCAGCGCCCATCTCCCACCACCAACGTCCCTGGTTCCCTTCCCCCTCCCCCAGCCCTCCTCCATGGCAGGTTCTTAATACATATATTTATTTGAGTTTATTTGTTAGAATCTGCTTTCATTAGAAGAGCCCTTTAAAGCTAAGGTTAACAAAACTTTCTGCCTGTGATGTTGAAACACCATGAAGCTGGGCCGGAGTGATAGTATGGTTAGGGTGTTTGCTTTTGCATGTGGCCAACCTGAGTTCAATCTTAGCATCCCATATGGTCCCCTAGCACTGCGAAGAGTAATTCCTGAGTGTGGAGCCAGGAATAACACCTGAGCAACGCTGGGTGTGACTCAAAAGGTTAAAAAAAAACCAGAAAAAGTTAAACCATGAAGCTGTGTTTTTTAATTTTTTAGGCAGATCACAATAAGGCAGGACCCAGTTACACAAGGACCAAAGCCACCATTCTTAGCAGGTATTTTCTGATTGAATTCACTGATATTTAGTGTCAAAAGGAAAGCTAGAGGGATGGAGAAATAAAATGGGTAGGAAACTTTTTGGAACCAGATGGCTCAGATACATTTTATTTGGGGCGTTTGGCTCTTTGATTTAGGACATTATTTAGGGATTATTGGGATGCACTCTCTTTCGTGAAATTTTGGTGAAACAGATGATCTCCTTTTATAATGTGTGAAAGTTCTGCTATTGTCCTCTTCATCTTATGTTTTTTGTTCTCTAATTTCCAGTGATATTTGCTGTGCCCAAAATAGTTTCAGGAGACTTTCCAGGTGTCTCTTTCGTGTACAGGAGCCAAATATTTGTCATTTAATCACTTGACAATATTGTCTGTTTAATTGAAAGCATATTTTTCCATATTAAAGTAACAACAATCACTATTTGTTGAACTTTATTATGAGCCAAGAAATGTGCTAAATGCTTTTCTATACATTAAGTCCTCAAAACATCTTTATAGATAGGCCTTCTAAGTTTTATTTTACAGACATAAACCTGAAGAGAGGCTCTTTAATCTGCCCAAGTGAACACATAGTGCTTTTTTTGAGTAACACAGTCTCCTGGAATATAAAATGAAATTGGTTTTTGGTATTCCAATATATATACTTTTTATTACTGTCACATACATTTTTTAATTAAATCTAATTTTCATAACCATGCTTTTTGTATCATCTCATTCGTAAATGTTTTGGAAGCAGAGCTGTGAGTACTGCCACAAAGTTTTGTATCCTTGGTCTTATTCCTTAGAATCCTATCGTCATGGATTAATGCTCCATAGAATAAGTTTACTGAAGAGAATGAGGAAAAGGGCGCAGGCTGTAAGGAGAATTAGTGGAATTGAGGAGGCTGCAAAATCTTATATTATAAATGTGGTGACTTCAATACACTCACTCTATGGATTATGTGGATATTATTGGTCTATTAAAATTTTCTTTAGGCAGCATGGCAGAAAAAGGTCTCTGGGGGATTAGAGAGCTAGTGCAGTGGATCAGGAACTTGCCTTGCATACGGCTGACCCAGGGTTGATCACATTTGGCATCCCATATGGTCACTTGAGTCCCACCAACAGTGATCTTGAGCACAGAGCCAAGAGTAATTTCTCCTCACAGCCAAACGTGGCTTCAACCTCCTCACCTTGAAAAAAAAGAAAAATGGTCACTGGTATTATGGGTATGTTGTCTTTGACATTTTTAAAAAACGTTTGAAGGATCTATTTTCTTACAAGGGACATTTGATCTCTGTGTGATTATTGTTTTGTTTCTGGGCCACACCCAGCAGTGCTGTGGCACTTAAAAGGTGCAACAATCGTAGATTTTATGGGTAACATGTTGAATTCTTAATGTAATGTAGCCTTCAGACAAGTTTCCCAGGGACCTTGTCAGTGTAAACCACAGTTTAAATTTTCCATGTACTCTGAAGGACTGGTGGTAGGTAAGCTAAAGACTGACTCACAGATGATCTATATTGGGAAATTACATCTTATTTGCCATAGTAGAGGTCAAATTAATGAGAATTTTCCTTAGGGAAAAAAAAATTACCCGTATGGATTAGGCTCTATAAAACACATTTTTGTGTATTTCCTTTTAGCTATAGTACTTGGTTATGAGATTAAAAGTATATGCCAGCAGTGTAAATATTTGTTTAATTAAATGATATTTAAAATATTTCCCTTTACTATACTTTAATGGAATGTTATAGAAGGAAAGAATACACTCTGGTTCACTTATGCAGAATTTCAGCTCTTAAAACAACTGATTAGCTACATCTTTTTTAGCCAAAGGTTTGAATAAGGCATTGATTAAAGATTTATTAGTAGCCTAATATGTATCTTTATTAGTCGTTAAAAACTAATTATTCTAAGTTTTAGATAGCCATAGCTGAACTCTCTGTTCTTGGAAGTAAATACAAATACTCAAAAATGTTGCACTGTTACCTCAAATAGCTCTTTTTTCCCCCCTAGCCACACCTGGTTGTACTCAGGGATTACTTCTGGCTTTGTTCAGGGGTCATTCCTATTGGTGCTCAGGGGACTGGACCCCATGTGGCATTGGGTTTGTCTTGCTTTACAGTAGCACTTTGAATTCTTTTAAGGTAGGTTGTGAGTCTATGAAGTTCCTGAGCTTTTGTTTATCTTTCATGAAGTTGTGTATCTTTCCTTCATATAACTCATGAAGTTATATGACTCGGGAGAGCCAGATGGCAGCTCTCCCCCATTCGTCTGAGTCTCTGCATGGTGGCCAAGAGCCCTGAGGCAGTTTGTGGGTGGGGCCACCAGGCCTCCAGGATGGGTCAAAGAGGAGAATGGGAACCCCAGCTCCATCTCCAGGAATGCCTGGTGACTTCCGCTCCCGAGTTGCCTGCCTGGGCTTGAACTTGGCTGTTCTGTTGAGCTGGTCTTGAGATCAGCGTCTTTCTTGTATGGTTCTGATGAGCTGTGGGGTCTGGTCCGTGAAAATGGCAGCTATTATGGTGATCGAGTCTCATCCAGCTGCTTTCGAGGCCCTACAGAGGTGCTGGGCCAACACCCAAAACCCATCTTGCCTCCTGAGAGCCTCGTGGTCAGCTGAGCTTGGGGAGAGCTGGATGGCAGCTCTCCCCTGTGCGTCTGAATCTCTGCATGGTGGCTGAGAGCCCCCACCAAAAGGTTCTTAATAGTACAAAAGCTCTACCACCATAATCCAATATAATGAAAGAACTCTAGCTCTGGTAAGAACTTAGACCATACATGAGAGCCCAAGTCTCCTACCAAAGAGAATCTCACCAGAGAGAGAGTCCTACCAAAGAGAGGATTTTACCCGAGAGAGAGCCATACCAATAAAAGGGGTGAGTACCTCAAGTCAGTCTTCTTATACACCAAAGTAATCCTAACTTCAGGAAGGGTCTTGTCAACAAAGAACCCTAAATAGCTTCTAGATAGTGGAAGGGTGTAGAAGGGTGGTGCCACACCCTATTATAGGTATAAACAAGGATTAGCCAAGGACTAATCCTTTCTTCCAAGATTGTCTCTTATGTAAATACTGGAGAGAGGGGGCTGGTATAAAATAATACATCTTAATTTTATGGGCTTCATGTAATTTAGATGGTACCCACAAAGTCCTCCTTATTTATTATCCGTACCAGGGTAATTCTGAGTATCTTGTTCACTATATACTGAAAGGGTCACACTTGCCTGCTTGACGGCAACCTAGTATGATCCTTCTTATACTTAAACTTATTGTTTAAGTATAAGAAGGATCATACTAGGTTGATCCTTCCTATCATATAGGAAGTCTCAATGTAGTCAGGGTGGTAGTCTTCTGGTAAATTCTAACTGTCCCGTTCTAGGTCCATTGGGTATCTTTATTGAGCTGTACCCAATCTAGAAAACAAAGAAGTCTTAGTAGATGTATAATAATAAGTCAGAAGTTACTCATTCAGAGTCAAGGTGACTTCTGTAACTGCCATACCCTCCATCAGTGTTTACATAGAAGAGAGATCTCATTAGTATGAACCCTGGCTTAAGAATATGTAAATCAATTAAGCTGTGAGTGGATAAAACAGCAAAGTTCCCAAGCTAGGTAGGCCAGTCATCCAACAACTAAATAATGTCAAAAAATGATTAACTTTTAGTTAATCATTTAAAGCTTAAATATTTAATGTTATATCTATTGTGTTGTCATGGTGCCCCACAGTCAGTGTCTTGTTTGTGATTCTATGGGCCAACAGTTTAGTCTGTCCTTAGTCTTGAAAATTTCTTCTGGTTTCTAGCGTGCTTTTAACACATTCTTTTGGTCCCTTGACTACCCAGAATGTTGTGCTGACTTTGGCTTTTTCCTGTTTCTTGATCTCCCATTCTTCAGTTGGCTGGTTTAGGTTTCTTTAGCTGATTCCAAGTTTTCAGCGTGTGTGTGGTGACACGCTGTCACCACAGTAGGGGACACATTGTCACCTTTGTATATTTTGTTGGTCATAACAAGTCAGAACTGTCTCGGGGAAAGGAAGAATAATCAGTTTTTTCTCTCCAGAAGCAAAACCACAAAGTCACATCACGAGGGTATATGTAATAGAGATTAGGGAAATTTTGCCAGCTTGGCATGCAATATATATTAATCAGTTTTAAAAGTTATAATGCCTTACATTTTTCTTTTCCTTTTAACCATTCATCATTATTTTGTGTAACTCTCTCTAATACATTCTTTTCTTTTCCTCTCCTATATTGAAATAGTGGTTTTGAAAACCATGTAGTAGCCTGCTTTGCTGAAATAATATGTAAATTAAGAGCAGACTTATTTGGAGAGAGTATCTGAGATATTCTACTTCAGAGCAAGTGTGTGGCAGTTGCAGCATCTTTTGCCAATTTCTGGATTTGTTTGTTTTTATTTTTAAGAAGGGAGTGTTGAGGGAGGGAGGATTCAGTGGTTTACTTCTGTTCCCTACTGTTCTCTGTTTGGTTTTTAAAAAACATTTCAACAACATGTGTAGATAGTGTTGTCTAAGATTTTATTTACATATTTCCTGATTTTTGGGGAGCCCCAGGCACTGCAGTGTGTAGTGTGGTGTGGTAGAAAAGAGTACTACTCTGGGGACTCTGCCAACTGCAGACAGAATATTTCTGCAATCTTTTATCTGCAAGTTTCACTTTGTTTAAATAAAGAGTTTCTTTGCTTAAAAAACAAAATCATTTGTTTTAGGTAATTGCACTTGCTGGCTTTTATATGTGAGGTTAATTGCATAGTTAAACAAATGCTTTATAAAATATTTTTTTCCCTTAAGCAATTCTTAAATATATATTTTCTCATTGTAGTATTTCTATGCTTTGATTTTATCAGGTACTTAAAAAAATGTCATCTGGGACTGGGGGAGATGGCTTAAAGGGGAGAAATGTATGCTTTGCCTGCTGGCGACTGGGATTTCATCAGTGGCCCCATAAGGTCCCCAGCACATTGCTTGGAGTGATCCTGAAAACTGAGCCATGAGTTAACCCTGAGTACTGCTGGGTATGGCCCCCAAAAAACAGTACAAACAAGACACATATTATAGAATACCACAAAGTCAGAGCTTTGGTTACACAGGAAAAAATAAAAGCATAAAATTAAGGAGTAATTTAGTCAGTTATATTAAAATGAGGCCTGGAGAGATAATATAGGAGGTAGAACACTTGCTTTGCATGAGGTCTACCTCCATTTGAATCCTAGCACTCAATATGGTCTCCTGACACTGAGAGAGAGTGTTCCCTGAATACAGAGCCAGGAATAAATCCTGGGTATCACCATGTGTGACACCATGAATGAATGAATGAATGAATAGAACAGAGAAATGAAAAGACCTCCAGTATGTTGACTGATCAATAACATATTTAGTCCACTTAGAGGTAGGTTAGAAAACTAACAAGCTAATCTTATTAGAAATGATGTCCTATTTAAATGAAATAATTGGAAAAGTAAAATGCTATTTTTAAATAAATTATTTTTGAGGATATGGAATGCTAAATGAAGTTTGGTTTCTAAGTATTCCTTTAAGTGCATTCATAATTCACAGTGGATCTATCTGGGCTAGTAGTAGACCAGTTACTCAAATCCCCACTTGGGATGATTGGGAGCATTGCCAGTAATGGAATACATAAAATGTTGACTGGGATTATTTTAGTTTGGACCTGTAAAGGAATTAAGGTATTGAGGCTAACATCTTATATTTGAGGGATTGGTTTCATGGAAGAAATACTTATTTTCTATAAAATAGGAACTTAATGTATAATTTATAATATTTTTAATTTTTTGCATTTTTTGGGTCACACCTGGTGATGTTTAGGGGTTACTCCTGGCTCTGCCCTCAGGAATCACGGCGGGAGGTACTCAGGGGACTTTATGGGATGCCAGGGATTGAACCTGGGTAGGCTTCGTGAAAGGAAGTGCCCTCCTCTCTGTACTATCACTTCAGTCCCAAGCAGATGTTCTAATGCCATATAATGAGGAGAAATTTTCAAATAAAACTGTCAAAAAATGACTGACTGCTTGGTAAACTTGAGCATTTCCTATGCCAGGATCACTGTCTTCCGTTCATCTCGATTGGCTGGCGGGCAAGTAACACTCCATATGTCCTGTCTCATGTTAGTAGAGCCCAAGGGCCTTCTTGCTCCAGGAACATAAAGAGCCTCAAACCATTCCATATTCCATCAGGTCATGGGATTGAGGTATAAAATTGTTACTGGTTTTGGCATATCAAATACGTCGGGTAGCTTGCTAGGGCTCTGCCATCGGTAGCATACTCTTGTAGTCATCTCTAAATCCAGCATTTGTTGATGAACCGGGGGCCTTGCGGCTGCGCCGAAATGTGATAGGCTGGTCTGTGGGTGGGTTCCGCGAGGGAAGTCTGATGTGGAAAATGGAGGCCTCTGAGTGGGGGTCATCTGGCGCTGCAAGGCTTTTCAGGGGTGGTGGGCCAGGGCTAGAACCCCCATCCCTCCAGAGTGCCCGTGGTGAATGGGCACAGGGAGGCCAGTAGCAGCTCTGCCCATGTCTGGGTCTCCAGGATACTTAAGCAAGATCAGTACACTGATTTTTTTTTTTTAACGATTAATGGGAAAGGGAATTATGCAGTAGAAAAGAGTTTATTAGATAGTTCTTAGGGTTTTTTCAGTGCTTAAGATTATATGAATGTTCTGGCTTGCTCTTCAAGTCCATGTTTTCCCTTGAGCATGTATTTCACTGCTTTTCTCTATGGTTTTTGTTTTTGGCTAGCAATGCTCAGGGATGACTCCTGGCTCTGCACTCAGGAATTACTCCAGGTGGGTTTGGGGGACCATATGGGATGCTGGTGATCAAACCCAGATTGGCTGCGTGCAAGACAAGTGTCCTACCTGCTGTTTCTGTAGCTTTGTATACGAGAGCCCCAGTGTGTTCCATAGCTTGCATGGTCCCGAGTGTGAGATAGAAAGTAAAGTGTGGGCACCTTTGAGTGCAGCCTGAGAAGGAGGGAAGGTAAGAAGAAAGGAAAAAAAGGAAAAGGGGGAGGAAGGAAGAAAGGAGGGAAAGGAAAGGAAGGACAGGAAGGAGAAGGAAAATAGAAAGAGAAGTATGATTTTGAGTAGGTCACTTAAGTTTTTAGTTTTAACAGAAATCATCCTCTTTTTGTTTTGAGCCATAAGTGATAAAAAAGAAACCACACTTAATAGTCTCTGAGTGACAACCCAATCCAAGATGATATTCTAATGCCATGAGATAGGTAGAAACTATGGGAATAGCATTCTTTGACCACCCTCCCTCCTGGGTACAGAGTATTGTATACCTAGTTGGGAGCTTTGGTATTTTCTTAGATAAATTTCAATAAATGTAACTGTCTGGCCCTAATGACGTCTTTGGAGCAGCATGATTGCCAATATTAGAATTTTTTGGTTTTCACTAAACTATTTGGCGATTTTACCTTTTTTCCTTTTTATAAAAATGAAGTCATACCTCAGCAAATGCCAGTTTAGACTTTGCTCAAAGCTTGATTAAGTGAAGGATCAGTGTAACTGAGGATCGCTCTGACACTGAGACTCTGTGTGCCAGGAACCACCTGCTTTCCTTGGGGCCTTTTTAATTAAAATATTTATCAGAGTATTTGTTGTTACAGTCAGAATTTCCATGTGAAAGTCTTGGCTAGTATCCATACATACCTCATTTTGCCATGCCCTGCACTAGGGAAATTATCTTTAGAATGTGCTTTCAGAACCTGTTGCTTCCACCCTTCATTAGTCTGGTTTATTGTTACTAATTAAATTTTAAAGACTCAGGCAGCCAAGTCATATCACTTTCAGAGTGCTTTAGGTACTGTGAATACTTACTTGTTTGAGAATGTTTGCTTTTATTTTTTTCCTAATAATCTTCCCAGCATCACAGTATAAAATTTCCTGTTCTTCTGAGATACTGCATGCTCATTTCATTCTAATTTTGTGTGCAGACATAACAGTTGTATTGAAATATCAGACTGTAGAGTTATCTTAGTGAGATAAGTGTATATGTTATGATTTGTGCATTTTGTTTTGAGAAGGCTTTTAAGATTCTGTACTGTATGATACCTTAAAAAAAAAGCTGTCCAGTCCCTAACCCTGTAATTTCGGTGAATGTTTCTTTTCTTCTTTTTTTTTTTTTTTCTTTTTGGGTCACACCTGGTGATGCCCAGGGGTTATATTCCTGGCTCTGCACTCAGGAATTACTCCTAGGACTGAAACCAGGTTGGCCGCGTGTGTGGCAAACGCTCTCTACTATACTATCACTCTGGCCCTGTTTCTTTTAATCTTATCCCTAAAATATATCTGCTTGTCCCATATGTTTATATATCCAGCAACTTGCATTTTCAAGTTACTACTTTTGAACATAATCTAGAGTAAGTTTATATTCCTGTGATGGATAAGTTTAAATGAAGATAAATACAGCTGTATTTATAAAACAATATGTAAGTGTAAAACTGTAGATACTTGGTATGGAAAAGATCAGGGAATAGTGATAATGCTGTTATGAAAAGTTTAAGAAACTTTTGTTCAGTTCCTGCTATGCCATTTGATTATATCTCCTGAAGAAAAAATATTAGGAAATAAAACTTAATTTTATATTTGTGATAATTTCTGCAAGTAGATGATTATGAACATAGATGTTATGAACATGGTCTTTTTCACTACTAAAAAGCTATATCAGAGTTATAGTCTTTATTCTGAAGTCTACACCTCTTCCATTTGAGTCTGTGAAGAAAATCAAGGTGGTATTTCAAGTACATGCTGAATCTAGATTTATAGATCTATTTGTATGTAAATAATATATGAACTATATATAGTAGCCGTAGTTTATGCATTGTTTTGAGTTTATTCAGAATGCTTGGGGAAATAAGTACTATCTTTATGAAGATTCTATGAGTTGTGCATGTAAACCAAAATTATTTATCCATCCATCCATCCATTCATCCATCCATCTATCCATCCATCCTTTATTCATCCACCTTCTTTCCATTATTGTTTGTCTAGCCATCTATCCATGAGATTGAAATTAGATATGCATAATTTTGTACAAATCTTTGTAAGTGACTAAATTTTGATTATAACTTTTAGACAGGGAAGTACTAGGTGCTTTCACTTAGTCTTATGGTCCAGATTCATTCTTGACATTGGTTTTATACAAACATACAAGATCTTGACCACATGCAACTAGAATGCAAAGCAGTATAGAGATTTTCATGATAGAGGTCATCTCTGGTCATAAATTTCTCTCTTTAATTATTTTGGAATCCATAGCTGATCATGGATAAATTCAGTTTTACAGTTGCACTAGATTTTTATATGTTTACTGTTAATTCATTTTCGCTTTTGGAGCAAGGCTAGAGACTCATTAAATTTTGGGTTAGGGTTTAAAAACATCATATGTGACTGTTAATTCTTTGACCATTTGTATTTCAGAACTATCTTAATACTGTTGTTGGCATTTTAAAAAGCTTTATATTTCAGTATTGTTCACTTCACTTGTTTTACTTGACTTCCTGTTGTTCATCGATTTGCTTGAGTGGGCACCAGTAACATCTCCATACGTCCTGTCACATGTGAGTGTAACCCAAGGGCATCTGCTTGCTCCAGGAACATAAAATATATAAATATATCACTGTATCACGCCTCCCATTCATCATTGATTTGCTCGAGTGGGCATTAGTAACATCTCCATATGTCCTGTCTCATGCTAGTAGAGCCCAAGGGCATCTGCTCCCAGGAACATAAAGAGCCTCAAACCATTCCTTCAGGTCATGGGAATGAGGTCTATAATTGTTATTGGGTTTTGGCATATCAAATATGACATGGGTATATTTGGCATATCAAATATGACATGGGTATATCCCAGGCTCTGCCATGCGGGTGGGATACTCTTGTAGTAGCCTCTCACCTCATGCATGTATTGATGAACCGTGTGAAAAGGGGACAGATCAGCTTTTCTGCTGGGTGGAGCTCTGACAAACTGGAGTCCGGATGTTGAAAATGGCCGACCCTCATGCTATGGGGGTTCCTCTGGCTTCTTGTGAGGCTCTGCTGGGTTGGCGGACCAGGGATAGAACCCTCCTTCCCTCCTGGGCGCCTCATGATCAGCTGGGCACAGAGAGAGCGGTAGCAACTCTGCCCCGTGTCTCTGAGTCTCTGGATTAGGTTTACCTGGGCTTGAAATAGACAACTGTAGGGTGGGACTCTGACGAGAAGGGCTGTGATCAGCTCTTCTGCGGGCGTGGTGACATGTCCCAGCTACTCAGGAGGCTGAGGCCAGAGGATCGCTTGAGTTCAGGAGTTCTGAGCTGTAGTGCGCTATGCCGATCGGATGTCCGCACTAAATTAATCTTGCATTCATCGCACCATGATTGGATCCCTGAAACCACATGGTTGGCTCCCTGGAACCACCTTGAGCAGTAGCAGAAGTCACACCTGAGCACAGAGCCAGGAGTAGCCCCAGAGCACTTTTGCTGTTTGGTGATGTGTCAGGGGGGCCGCTGGGGGGAATGGATGAAAACTCACAAGTCCAGCGCAGTTCCAAAAAGGCTTTTAGTAATACAAAAGCTCTACTACCGCAATCCAATATAATGAAAGAACTCTAGCTCTGGTCCAAACTTAGACCATACAAAGAGCCTAAAGTCTCCCACCAAAGAGAGAGGTTGTCACACGAGAAGAGTTCTACCCAAAGAAGGGAGCAGGAAAAAAAAAGGGCTTCAGTATTGTTATGCCTCTTTAATAAGAGATACTGAATCTCTCTTACTGATTCAGGAAGGGAAAAACTCCACAGAAAGTGAAGGTTCTTAAAGGTTACCTAATATAGTTGTGAAGCACAGGTCTATTGTGTTCCTGATGCAGTAAGCTTAGAAGGCCCTAAAAAAGAAGCACACACATGCATGCTTGTGTGTTTGTGTGTGTGTGTGTGTGTGTGTGTATGAGAGAGAGAGAGAGAGAGAGAGAGTAATGCTCACTTTCAACGTACTTTAAAAAATTTTAATTAGAAAAACAGTTAAATACTTTAACTTAGGGTACTGCTAAGAGAAATGGGTAGGGGGCCAGAGTGATAGCACTGGTAGGGTAGTGTTTGCTTTGCCGACCCAGGTTCGATTCCCGGCATCCCGTATGGTCCCCGAGCACCGCCAGGAATAATTCCTGAGTGAAGAGCCAGGAGTAACCCCTGAGAGTCACCGGGTGTGACCCAAAAAGCAAAGAGAGAGAGAGAGAGAGAGAGAGAGAGAGAGAGAGAGAGAGAGAGAGAGAGAGGTGGGTAGTCAGTTGGGAATGCAGAAAGGAATTTACAGCTGTGTAGAAACTGTGAGAACCAAGACAGATATGAGCAATGCTATGCCTAATCAGGGAAGGATTTTCTCAAATGAATTCTGGAATGAGCATATGTCCAAAGAAGTGGCAAATGGTTTGAGCACAGGCAAAAGGCATGATATATGGGAACATTCCATTGTTTTCTAATTTGAATAAAGTACCCATGTGCTATGCTTAAGACAACAACAAAGAAAGAGATTGTGTATGCTGTTGTTTATAAAATGTTTGTGTGTGTCTTTGTGTTTGTATATACTGTATATTGGAGTTGAGTTCTGATTGCCTGAAAAAGAGGAACTCACCTGGACTTCAGCTTGGAGAGAGCTGTTGGTGATTCACACAGTGTGGTTGGTGACATCACGGGTTGAATACTTCTGACTGATCACCTTCAGTGGATCACAACAAAACCCTCATAATAATGGTGTTTCTCACCTTTCTCTTATACTGAAAATCTTAATCGTAATAGTGGCATGCTCTTTGTATATAAAATGGCCTTGCTCTGACCTCTCCAAAGTAATCTGGAAGTTTTTAGATATTTTTGTGATACCTCTGAGGGAAAAACATGGTATCATTGTAAACCTGGTTCTTATTTGAGGTTAATGGGACACCACTCCTGGATGAAAACAGCCTATGTACTACAAATTGTCTTTTCACAGTAACGAGGCTTTGTGTTGGTGGCCTGTCTCCTCTGCCATGCTGAAAAAATATTTTTTCAGCTTTAACTCTGCTCTGATTTATTTATTTTTATGGTATGATCTGAACAGTGGGATCTGTGGTAGCATTAGGACAGAGAAACGGCCCCTTCTGTGCTTTATTCTGGAAGTCTGGCTCATGCCTCTTACCCTCTTATTCCTCTGAGTATGTAAATATGTAAAGGTTTTAGAGATAGTGCAACGGGTAAGGTGCTTGCCTTGCATGCTTCTGAGGTGGATTCAATCCCTGGTATCCCATATGGTCCTCATAACGATACCTCATTGTTGTTTTGATTTGCATTTCGATGAAGCTCAATGATGAGAGCATTAAAGAAAAGTCTGACATTTCTTCCATTTTTCGATGGAGTTGTTTGTTTCATTGTTGTTTTACAAGTGATTTTTATGTCTTGGATATTAATCTTTTATCAGCCTCATTACTGTGAAAAGACAATTTGTAGTACATAGGCTGTTTTCATCCAGGAGTGGTGTCCCATTAACCTCAAATAAGAACCAGGTTTACAATGATACCATGTTTTTCCCTCAGAGGTATCACAAAAACCACACTTTTGTCAGATGAGTGGTGAGAAGTATTTTCTCATACTCTGTGGTATGTCTTTTATAATTTTAGTCATTGTTTTATTCTTCAATACAGAAGCTTCTTAATTTGAGGCAGTCCTGGGTTTTTTTTTTTTTTTTTTTGGCTTTTTTGGGTCACACCTAGCAATGCTTTGCACTCAGGAATTACTCCTATATTTCTTGGGGATCATATGGGATGCTGGGGATCGAACCCATGTCACTCACGCCCAAGACAAATGCCCTACCCTCTGTGCTATCACTCCGGCCCCAGTCCTGTTTTTGTATTTGATGCTTCTTGCTTGACCAGTGGCCTTGAGGCATTGGCGATGCTTCTGAGTTCAGTGTCATAGAGATTTCTGCCTGTGTTCATCTATTTATTTATCATTCATTTATTTATTTGTTAGTTAGTTTGTTTATCTATTCATTCATTCACTCACTCATTTATTTATTTATTTATTGCTTGCTTGCTTGATTATTTATTGATGACTTATTTTAAACACCTTGATTTAAAAAGTACAAACTTTTTCACAATACAGTTGCTGGAAAGATTCATCATTCAGCACCAATCCCACCACGAGTGTGCCCCATCACCACCAGAGACCCGCATTTCCCTCCCACCCTCCATCTCCCTCCCGGTGCCTCCTCACTTAGCCAGCATCAATTATGTTGATCCTTACAGCTCATATAAGGCAACAGTATTGATAAGGTCTTGCCTTTTTTTTTTTTCTAGGCAGATGTGTGGGAGTCTGGCCAGTTTCTGTTCTTGAATCTACTTTCTGGGTTTCCAGAACACTGGTTTTCTACTGACAATCCCAGACATACCATCACTACAGCTTCTGACAACACTTATTTCACATTTATCTCAACGTCTATTTGAGCTTTTCCTATTCATACACTGAATGATCCATTCTATATTGGTTGTTGGAACTAATTCTCTAAATATGGTCGATGAACATGTTGTTAGACAAAAGTCAATGGAGATCCTAAAATCTCCACTGTGCCATTTGAGTCCACTGTATAGGAAATTACCAAGGTGGTCCCCCAGACCACACCTTGTGCCCACATTTCGTTTCTAGAAAATGTGATGGGATACCAGTTAGATGAATACACTAGGTTTTGAGATAATGCAAGGGCACTCTGTACCAGCGAGCCATGGGGGTACATGGGAATACCATGTCCAGTCCCAGCCGGTTGTAGTTCTGGGCTGGCCCACCAGGCCTTGCCTGAGGGCATTGAGTTGGGGGAGAGCGCCCCAGCTTCAGCTCTCCAGGGAACCTGGTGGATTCTCTGCCTATGTTTTTCTTGGAATAATTTATGGTTTTGGTTTGATGTCGAGGTCTTTACCCCATTTTCAATGAACATTTTTTGTATGGTGGGAAATAAAGTTCTGGAATTTTTCTTTTTTACATTGGGTTGAAAAATGTTTTTCCAACACCTTTTGTTGAGACTCCTCACTTGCTCTCCTTATGCCCAAGGACTGTATTTGGACTTTCCATTCTATTCCACTGGTCTGAGAGTCTGTCTTTATTCTAGTACTATACTTTCTTGATTACTGTGGCTCTATAGTATAACTCATAGTTGGGGAAGGAGAAACCTCCCATCTTATATTTTCCTAGGATTTCCTTGGCTATCTGTGGGGTTTGTTACTCCACATAAACTTCAGCAGCATTTGGTCTCTGTAAAGAATGTCCTGGATATTTTTTACAGAGATTGCATTAAATCTCTATAATGCCTTGTGTAGAGTTGTCATTTTGATAATATTAATCCTTCTATTCCATAAACAAATAATGTATCTTAAAGGAAAAAATGGAAGAGATGACTTAACAAACATAAAGACCTTTATTCCTAAAACTTGAATTAAATTCTTTTCCAGTGTGTACCGAACATTCTCCAAGATAGACCACATGCTTGGTGATGAAACATGCCTGCATAAAATCAAGATGATAGAAAGCATATCACTCTCCTTTCTGATCAGGATATTTTAAAAGTAGAAATAAATCATAAACAATAACTGAGAAGAAACTCAAAAACTTGGCTATTAAAAAGCTTACTATTGAATGACCATTTTATCAAATAGGATATTAAAGTAAAAATCATAAGTTTCCTGTGAAAAAAATGAAAATGGCATGTGAGTTACCAGACCGTATTTGTCGGGGATGCGCCGCCAGGGTCCCTGACAGTGCCGGGAAGTGAGTTCCCTTCTACCTCCAAAGCCAGAGGGAATGGATGAAGACTCAGGAATCCGATGCAGTTTTAAAGGCTTTACTTACCACAGGTTCAGGCATACAAGTCAGCAATAGGAGAAACCCTGTGCTTAGGATTCCCAGCTAGAACCCCAGACACTTGTAGGCCAAGATGGTGGCCCAACACGTGTTAAGGCCCTGTAAAAAGGAGAGAAAGAGACAAGACTCCCAAGAAGGGTGCAAGCTCACAAAGAGAGCCCAAAAGAGAGAGAGAGAGAGAGAGAGAGAGAGAGAGAGAGAGAGAGAGAGAGAAGCAGGCTGGTTTTATACCCCTGCAACTCAGACCTCCCACTATTATGGGAAGCAGGAAGGTTTAAATGCCCTTGGGTAATTTCTTCCAGCACCTCACCTAGGCTCTATTATATGCTAATGTTTTGGGCCAAGATCTGCCTGGAAATGCCTTATAGGGTAGAGAAGGAGGTTTCTGAGATGGCATGTCTCTGTACCAAAGACTAATACTAATGCCAGTTAAATATTTCTCCAGGCCTTCACAAGAGTCTCGTCTACTTCACGGTAGTTTTGTATTTTAGTTGCCTTTGAGTTATCAGGGAGCCATGCTTGCTTGCTTGCTTGGAGGCAAACAGCATTTCTCTCAGGTCTAATTACTTAGAGATCCAACTGGCCAGGCAAATATGCTGGTAAGATCTAGCTAGTCCCACGATGATTGTGGTAGCATGAGAGAATATTTATATCAGCTAGTACAGAATACATAGATAAACTGCCACATTTAGACTACCCCCTTATCTAGGAAGTGACCTGCAGGAGGCAATCCAGAGCAGATGCAGAGGCTCTTTTTTTTTTTAATTTTTTAAAAAATTTTTTATTATACCACCGTGAAAACATACAATTACAAAGGTGTTCTCAATTGGTTCTTGGCAATACAGCACACCAGCACCCATCCCTCCACCAGTGCCCCATCTCCACCACCAATGCACCCCACACCCTCCCCCCCACCCCCCATGCTGCCTTAACAGCAGGTACCCCAGTTTCCTCTTTCTCTCTTTGTCTCTCTCTCTGTCTCTGTATCTCTCTCCCTCTTATTTTACACATTGTGGCTAGCCCTGCAGGTATTTAGAGTTTATCACTTAAGTCTCTTTGTGTATATTCAATGGTGAGTTTTAATCTGCCATTACCATTTCCCACATTTAGTAAAACACTGATATCATTTTATGTCGTATTAATGAATGCAGTCATTCTATATCTGTCCTTTTCCTTCTGACTAATTTTACTCAGCATGATAGTCTCCATGTCCATCCATTTGCATGTAAATTTCATAATTTCATCTTTTCTGACAGCCGCATAGTATTCCATAGTGTAGATGAAGCACAGTTTCTTTAGCCAGTCCTCTGTTCTAGGGCATTTAGGTTGTTTCCAGATTCTAGCTATAGTGAATACCTCATTCGGAATGGATTGTGGCTCTTTATGTTCCAGAGCAAGCAGATGCCCTTGGGGCTCTACTAGCATGAGACAGGACATATGGAGATGTTACTGGGGCCCGCTTGAGCAAATCGATGAACAACGGGAAGACAGTGACAGTGATACAGCTATAGTGAATAAGCGCAGAGATGAATAAAGAAGTACAGATAGTGTTTCTGCTATGTGTTTTTCGGTCTCTCGGGTATATTCTCAGGAGTGCTATTGCTGGATCAAATGGGAGTTCAATATCTAGTTTTCGGAGAAATGCCCATATTGTTTTTCAAAAGGGCTGGAACAGTCGGCACTCCCACCAACAGTGGATCAGAGTCCCTTTTTCCCCCACATCCACGCCAGCACCGGTTGTTCTTGCTGTTTTGGATGTGTGCCAGTCTCTGTGGTGTGAGGTGGTACCTCATTGTTGTTTTGATTTGCATCTCCCTGATGATTAAAGATGAAGAACACTTTTTCATATGCCTTTTTGGCCATTCGAATTTCTTCTTTTTTTGGAAGCTTCTGTTCATTTCTTCCTCCCCATTTTTTGATGGGGTTGGCTGTTTTTTCTTGTGGAGTGCTACCAGTGCCTGATATATCCTGGATATTAACCCCTTGTCAGATGGGTATTGGGTGAATATCCTTTCCCACTCTGTGTATTGTCTTTGTATCTTGGTCACAGTTTCTTTTGAGGTGCAGAAGCTTTTTAATTTTATATAATCCCATTTGTTTATCATTGCTTCCATTTGCTTGGTCAGTGGTGTGTCGTCTTTAAAGTTACTTTTATTTTTGATGTCGTAGAGCATTTCTCCTATGTTTTCTTCGATGTACCTTATAGATTCATGTCTGGTGTTGAGATCTAGAATCCATTTTGATCTGACTTTTGTGCATGGCGTTAGAAGGGAGGTCTAAGTTCATTTTTTACATGTAGCTGCCCAGTTTTCCCAGCACCATTTGTTGAAGAGGCTTTCTTTGCTCCACTTAATATTTTTTGCTCCTATATCGAAGATTAAGTGGTTGTATATTTGAGAATGTGTTTCAGGATACTCAGTTCTATTCCATAGGTCTACGGGTCTGTCTCTATACCAATACCACACTGTCTTAATTACAACTGCTCTGTAGTAGAGCTTGAGGTTGGGGAAAGTGATACCTCCCATCTTCTTTTTCCCAAGGATTGCTTTAGCTATTCGTGGAGTTTTATTATTCCATACAAATTTCAGGAATGTTTGTTCAATTTCTTTGAAGAACATCATGGGTATCTTTATAGGGACCGCATTGAATCTGTATAAAGCTCTAGGGAGTATTACCATTTTGATAATGTTAATCCTTCCGATCCATGAGCAGGGAATATGTCTCCATTTCCTCAGATCTTCTTTTATTTCCTGAAGTAATGTTTTGTAGTTTTCTTTGTAGAGATCCTTTACATTCTTTGTCAAACTGATTCCTAGGTATTTGATTTTCTGTGATGCAATTGTGAATGGGATAGTTTCTTTAATGTCCCTTTCTTCTTTTTCGCTGTTTGCATATAGGAAGGCCATTGACTTTTGTTATTGATTTTGTACCCTGCTACTCTGCTATAGGAATGTATTATTTCTAGGAGCCTCTTGGTAGAGAGTTTTGGGTTTTCCAGGTAAAATATCATATCATCTGCAAATAGTGATAACTTGGCTTCTTCCCTTCCTATCTGGATGCCCATAATGTCTTTTTTCTTCCCTGATTGCTATGGCAAGTACTTCCAGTACTATATTGAATAGAAGTGGTGAGAGCAGGCAGCCTTGTCTTGTCCCTGATCTTAAGGGGAAGGCTTTCAGTTTTTCCCCATTGAGAATGGTGCTCGCTGTGGGCTTGTAGTAGATGGCCTGGATTATCTTGAGGAAGGTTCCTTCAATCCCCATTTTACGGAGAGCTTTCATCATGAACGGGTGTTGAGTCTTGTCAAATGCCTTCTCTGCAACAGAG
>JAJIBD010022818.1:45000-192565 GCA_021461705.1 Cryptotis parvus | reverse complement strand
TATCAGACTTGAATCCATAAAGTACATTGAAGACAATATAGGAAAAACCCTCCACGACGTTGAAGCTAAAGGCATTTTCAAAGGTGAAACATCACTAACAAAGCGACTAGAAATAAAGACAAACATATGGGACTACATGAATTCAAAAAGCTTCTACACCTCAAAAGAAACAGTGACTAAGATACAAAAGACAGTCCACAGAATGGGAAAGAATATTCACCCAATACCCATCTGATAAGGGGTTAATATCCAGGATATTTCAGGCCCTGGTAGAACTTTACAAGAAGAAAACAAACAACCCCATCAAAAAATAGGGAGAAGAAATGAACAGAAACTTCAGCAAGGAAGAAATTTGAATGGCCAAAAAACATATGAAAAAATGCTCATCATCACTAATCATCAGAGAGATGCAAATCAAAACAACAATGAGATACCACTTTACACCACAGAAACTGGCACATATCCAAAAGAGCAACAACAACAAGTGCTGGCGTGGATGTGGGGGAAAAGGGGACACTCATCCATTGTTGGTGGGAATGCCCCGCTGGTACAGCCTTTCTGGAAAACAATATGGACATTCCTCCAATGACTAGAAATTGAACTCCCATTTGACCCAACCATACCACTCCTGGGAATCTATTCTGGGAAGCCAAAAATACGCAGTGGAAACACCATCCCCACTTTTATGTTCATAGCAGCATATTCACACATTATTCACAATAGCCAGAATCTGGAAACAACCAGAGTGCCCGAGAATCGATGACTGGATAAAGAAGCTTTGCTACATCTACACAATGGAATACTATGGAGCTGTTAGGAAAAATGAAGTTATGAAATTTGCCTATAAATAGATGGACATGGAGAAGATTATGTTGAGTGAAATTAGACAGGAGAGAGACATACAGTAAGATTGCATTTATTTGCATGACATAAATATATATGTACATATTACGACAGCTATATCCAAGGTGGTCAAGTGAAACATGTATCAGGAGGTCTTATCACAGGTGGAAATTATCACAAACGTGTGGGAGTCAGAGGCTAGGTAAGACAGAAAATAGAACAGTGTGCTAACAATTGTCAAAAGCACTAATACCAACCTAGAACTGAACAGTAAATACAGGCAAAAAGATACACATGACAACCCTTTAATGTATATTCTGTAACCTATAGTCTGGAAGGGAAGGAAAAGAGAAAGAGATATAAAAAAAAGGGAAAGAAATAAAGAACCTGCCATGGAGGTGGGCTGGGGGATGGGGGAGGGAACTGGAACGTTGGTAGCAGAATATGGGCACTGGTGGAGGTATGGGTGCTGGAACACTGTATGACCAAAACCCAAATATGAACTTTGTATTTCTTTGTAATTGTATATCTCACGATGGTATAATAAAATACTTAAAAATATTTTCAAGTATTGCCCCCTACCCAAATTCCTCAAATAGCAATTAGGAACATGCTTGACTACAAATAAATTTCTGTGAAGAAATGAAGAAACAAATAGAAATAGTAGGGCTATCACTGTATCACTGTATCACTGTCTTCCCGTTCACCATTGATTTGCTCGAGCGGGCCCCAGTAACATCTCCATATGTCCTGTCTCATGCTAGTAGAGCCCAAGGCATCTGCTTGCTCCAGGAATGAGGTCTATAATTGTTACTGGTATTTGGCATATATATCAAATACAACACGGGTAGCTTGCCAGGCTCTGTCGTGCAGGTAGCATACTCTTGTAGGCATCTCTAAGTCCAGCTTTTATTGATGAACCACGGGGCCAAGCGGGCCGAGCTGGGCGCTGATAGGCTGGTCTGTTGGGTGGAGGTCTGACGAGAGAGAAGTCTGGATGTGGAAAATGGAGGCCCTCATGGAGTGGGGGGGTCGTCTGGCTTGTTGTGAGGCTCTGCTGGGATGGTAGGCCAGGGCTAGAACCCACCATCCCTCCTGGGCACCTCCTGAGCGGCTGGTCACAGGGAGAGCCAGTAGCAGCTCTCAGTAGGCTATAATAAATAAATTCTCAGCGTCAGAGAAATAATATAGGAAACAAGGTACATTGCCTTGCAAATACCCGGCCCAGGTTTGATGTCCAGTGCACCATGTGATCCACTAAAGCCCACCAAGAGTGATCCCTGAGCACAGAGCTAAGAGTAAACCATGAGCACTCTCAGGTGTGACCCTAATCATAAAAAAGTAAATCTTCAAAAGAATGTAGGCTAGTCATAAAATGAGTAGGATCGATTTAAAATTAGGAAGAGAGAAACTACCAATTGGGGAAACTCTGTTTAATTAGTTGTGGATTTCTCATCAATAAGTTGCAAACAGAAAAAAGTGAGAAGGTATATTGTTAATGAAGTCAAATTTATTATGCAGAAATATATCTTAGAAGCTTTATAGGAAATAAAGAATTATCCAATAAAGGGAAACTAAAATACTTTGAGATTAGCATCCATAATTTTAAAGAAAGTCTAACGGAAGTTTACTAAAAATAAAGGAAATATTTTAAAAGTAATTTT
This sequence comes from Cryptotis parvus, assembly GCA_021461705.1. NCBI lineage: Eukaryota > Metazoa > Chordata > Mammalia > Eulipotyphla > Soricidae > Cryptotis > Cryptotis parvus. The sequence goes on along the minus strand of JAJIBD010022818.1, from coordinate 190,058 downwards.
AGAATATAAGGAAAGAATAATGAACTAATTGAACAACTCTCTGATAAATATAATATGCTTTCCTATATATCTTGAGTTTTCTAAATTGTTGTTGTTAGTTGAAGCAAAATTAATAACATTATCTGATGTGATTCTGCAATATTGAGAGAACTAACCTGGGCCTGCCACATGTAAGCTATATACAGAGTCTCCTAATTTTTTTTCTCTCCTACCCTAAGCATATAATATAGAATACTATGCAACTCTATAACAAGTTGAAATAAGGTAATTAGCTGATATATGGGTGGAACTACAGGGTATACTGCTGGGTGAAATAAATAAGAGGGAAAAAGACAAATACCAAATGGTCTTACTCAACTGTAGAATATAGTGAGGCAAAACCAGGGAAATGACAATATCAAATAATTAAAAATTGATTATGAATTAAAATATTGAATACCAGACACTGCAGGAGAGGTATGGAAAAGAATAATGATCATACTAATGGTGACATAGAGATAGTGGCCAAGGGTCTGAGCACTTTGGTGGTGGTTGGGTGCAGTAACTATATATAACAATATCACATACTTTGGAATACGTATAAACGTATAACCCAAATTATAAATTTTTTTAAAACTTGTGACCTCAGATTGGGCAAATTTGTATTTGTACATGTTTTAGTGGCACTCAGGAAATATCTGTCTCATATACTGCATAATACATATTAGGTCTATGCAATTTAGATATTTTACATATATTTCTGTAACCATATATTATGTAATTATATGCTATAACTACATAAATTATACATATAATTATAGGTTGCCTTGTATAATTTGTAGTTATGAATGATAATATAAGCTTCATTTTGAATATAACAGAAATATGCAGTTTTATAGAGGTGTAAATTATATATAATAACTATATATCATATTGATATATGCTGTGTATATTATATATACTATATATTATCTAAGCTATATAAAATAATTTATGTTATCTTATATAATAATACATTATATATACTGTGATGTATATTTAGGGACTAACAAAAGCATAAATTATATTATCGCATCTAATAGTACTATATATTTTATCGACATATATATGCAGTATGAAATAAAAATAAAGATAAATATTTGAATGTTTACTTGAATAAGCTCACAAGATTTATGTGACAAACAATATGATTAATATTCTTCTCTTGTAATTACTTAGAGTACTAAGCACTAAACTTTCTTTTTTAGTTACAATATTACTGTATTTTAAACCAGAATCTAGGATTACAGATAATAATTCCTTAACTGTGACTGTCAGCAAAACGATATGACTGTCTATTGGGATTTTGTCTAATCCCAGGAAGATCATCAAATTCAATTGCCAGCTAAAATCTGAATCTTTAAATAATAGAATACAGATTGCCTTCAGAAATATATTTGGCACCATTCAGGGCACAGACAAGCATATAAATTCTTCCATTCTCTTTAATTTTATTCAATGAAACATCTGTGCCACAGAACCACAAGAGATATGGTCATACGAATTATGATCTTGGGCTAGATAGACAACTCAAGTGTAGAGCACATGTCTTGCATACGCAAGGCCCCAAGTTTTGATCCCCTGCATTGCAAGGACTGACTTAAAAAATTCTGGCCTACTACCAGAATTTTGCTAAGTAGGGTTCTCAGACTACCTTCACTGGAAATTACTGATATATGCATAATTTAAAAACCACCCAAGGCTTTAAAGATTCTGAGGGTAGAAATGGAGTCTATATTTGTAACCATCTTCCTAGATAATTTTTATGCAAGCAAAAAGCTGGAAAAGCATTTGTCAGTATCTCTAAATAGCATTCGATTGACTCTAAATTTTTGAGTTTTGTCTATGGGGTTTTGTTCTTGACTAGTAATAGTTTTTCTTTTGATCCTTATATGCTTCTGGGAGATAAGCACAAAATCACATAAAATGTGGTGATTTATTTTAGTCTCTTCTTATTCATATACCAGAATGCCAGATTATCATGATAAAATCAGAGATCCAAGAAGACTATGATTGATATCCTATGTCATTGTTGGTTCCTACAATTGATTGATATGTTTAGTATATAGGGTGACCAAAAAGTAGTAGGACAAATTTAGCATATATGGGACTTCTGGGAACATGTAGAATAAGAGTATTAAATGTGCAATGCTTACTCAAAAGAAGTAGCTAATAATTGTTAAGTCATAATCAAGAAGAATGCTGAACACTGGTAGAACTTTACAAGAAGAAAAGTCAACCCCATCAAAAAATGGGGAGAAGAAGTGAACAGAAACTTCGACAAGGAAGAAATTCGAATGGCCAAAAGGCATATGAAAAGATGATCATCATCACTAATCTTCAGAGAGATGCAAATCAAAACAACAATGAGATATTATCTCACACCACAGACTGGCACATATCCAAAAAAACAAGGACAACAAATGCTGGCACAGATACAGGGAGAAAGGGATTCTCATCCACTGTTGGTGGAAAAGTCCAGGGTACAGCCTTTTTGGAAAACAATATGGACATTTCTCCAAAGACTAGAAATTGAGCTACCTTTTGACCCAGCCATACCACTTCTGGGAATATTTCCTGGGAGGCCAAAAACACACAGCAGAAACACCGTCTGCACTTTTATGTTCACTATTCACAATAGCCAGTATCTGGAAACACCAGATTACCCGAGAACTAATGACTGGATAAAGAAACTTTGGTAGATCTATGCAATGGAATACTATGCAGCTGTTAGGAAAAATGAAATTATGAAATTTGCCTTTAAATGGATGGACATGGAGATGATCATGCCTAGTGAAATTAGCCAGAGGGAAAAAGGACAGATATAGAATGAGTGCATTTGCATAATATAAAGAAAATACCGTGATACCAATATCCAAGGCCAGACAAAACATGGATCAGAGGTCTTGTCAGTGGGTAGAACCTACTGCAAATGTGTAGGAGTCAGAGGTTAGGCAATACAGAGAAAGGAACAGTGTGCTAATAATTATTGTAAATGATAATACCAGTGTAGAACTGAGCATTAAAAGTAGGCAAAAGGATTTATATGATAACCTATAACTATATGTATTTCAAGCCACAGTGTGAAAAATAAGGAAAAGAGAGAGAGAGAGAGTTAGAAATGAAAATTGCCTGCCATAGATGCAGGCTGCGGGGGCGGATCATGGGACATTGGTGGAGAGAAATGGGCACTGGTGGAGGGATGGATGCTGGAACACTGTATGACTGAAACCCAAATTTGAACACTTTTGTAACTGTATATCTTATGGTGGTATAATAAAATATTTTAAAAACTAAATAAAAAATAAAAATTGAGCAGAAGCCCACTATGTTTAATACGTTTAATAAGCAAAAGCAATAACACAGATGATCCAATTTCTCATGTAACAACCCAGTATAAAGATCATGACTTTAGCAATACCATTCCAATATGTATTTTGTAATAATTAATATAATTAGTGCCTGCTAAGGGAGCAGGCATGGGGGGGGGAGGGGGTTGGGAAACATTGGTTTTTGGTGGGAAGGGCACACTGGTGGTGGGATTGATGTTGAAATATTGAATACTTAAAACGACTGTATTGCGAACAGCTCTGTAAATCACAGTGTTTAAATAAAATTTAAAAAAATAAAATAAAATAGAAGAGCACTGAAAATAGCTATTTACCAGTAGATTTTTGAAAAATAAAGTTCTCTCAAGAAGTATAAGCATAGTGACCCACAGAAAAGAGTGACAGGAACAATGGTTAGAACAACATAGTATCTAAGTAATTTTGTGCTGACTTTACTTGCCCTCACTAGCCACACCTGCTCTGCAAACTACATTTTCCAAGATGGAATGTTCCAAAGCAATCTTAATTGTTTAGATTTTTTAGTATTTTATTATACCACCGTGAGATATACAAATAAAAAGATATACAATTAAAAAGTTCATGTTTGGGTTTTGGTCATACAGTGTTCCAGCACCCGTCCCTCCACCAGTGCCCATCTCTCCAAGGTCCAGTGAAACATATATCAGGAGGTCTTGTCAAAGGTGGAAATTATCACAAACGTGTGGGAGTCAGAGGTTAGGTAAGACAGAAAATGGAACAGGGTGCTAATAATTGTTTAGATTTTAAAGTCAAATCACAAACTGATAAGAAATGATCATCATTTATAAGAGAAAAATTTAAGAATGAAATTAAGAAGCAAAATTTTGTTTCCCAAAGTAGATTCCCAGGAGTGGTATGGCTGGGTCAAATGGGAGTTCAATTTCTAGTCATTGGAGGAATGTCCACATTGTTTTCCAGAAAGGCTGTACCAGCGGGCATTCCCACCAACAATGGATGAGTGTCCCCTTTTCCCCACATCCACGCCAGCACTTCTTGTTCTTGCTCTTTTGAATATGTGCCAGTCTCTGTGGTGTAAAGTGGTATCTCATTGTTGTTTTGATTTGCATCTCTCTGATGATTAGTGATGATGAGCATTTTTTCATATGTTTTTTGGGCCATTCGAATTTCTTCCCTTGCTGAAGTTTCTGTTCATTTCTTCTCCCCCATTTTTGATGGGGTTGTTTGTTTTCTTCTTGTAAAGTTCTACCAGGGCCTGAAATATCCTGGATATTAACCCCTTATCAGATGGGTATTGGGTGAATATTCTTTCCCATTCTGTGGACTGCTTTTGTAGTCTATAAATGGATGGACATGGAGAAGATTATGTTGAGCGAAATTAGCCAGAAGGAGAGAGATAGATACAGAATGACTGCATTTATTTGCATAACATAAATATATATGTACATATTATGATACCAATATCCAAGGTCAAGTGAAACATATCAGGAGGACTTGTCAAAGGTGGAAATTATCAAAAACGTGTGGGAGTCAGAGGCTAGGTAAGACAGAAAATGGAACAGTGTGCTAACAATTGTCGAGGGTACTAATGCAAACCTAGAACTGAGCATTAAATGGAGGAAAAAGGATACCCATGACAACCCTTTAATGTATGTTCTGTAGTCCATAGTCTGGAAGGGAAGGAAAAGAGAAAGAGAGAGAAAGGGAAGGAAATAAAGAACCTGCCATGGAGGAGGGAGGGGGAGGGAACCGGGACATTGGTGGTGGGAGATGGGCACTGGTGGCTGGATGGGTGCTGGAACACTGTATGACCAAAACCCAAATATGAACTTTTTAATTGTATATCTTTGTAATTGTAAAAATAAAAAATTAAAAAAAAGAAATAAAAGTTGGAAGAAAATTAGTGAATAAAAAAAGAGCAAATTTTCAAAAGGCAAGCCCAATTTTCAATCTCATTGTCCTTCATTAATTTTATTTCAATTGGGATATAATAAATATGCAGTTTTGTATTAGTTTTACATATACGAAATAATTATACAGACATATATGCTGTTGAATGATTAGCTTGAAAAGTTGAGATAACTTCCATCACTCTACATAGTAACAATTATTCTGGTGATGAAAGTTTTTGTTTATTCACTAGAGATTTTTTATATTTTATTCTCTTAGCAATTTTGTGCTAGATAATACTTGCCTGTACTATAGCTCAGAAGTATAGTGTCTGCTTTACTGATTGAAGGGCTTTTTTTTTACTTTGATGTAATATTTTTTTTAACATTTTATTATACCACCGTGAGATATACAATTACAATGTTGTTCATGCTTGGGGGTTTCGGTCACACAGTGTTCCAGCACCCGCCCTCCACCAATGCCCCTCAACCACCACCCATGTCCCCAATTCCCCTCCCCCTCACATCCTGCCTAAATGGCAGGTTCTTTTCTCCTCTCCTCTCCCTCTCTCTCTCCTCCTTCTCCCACACATTGTGGGTTGCTCTACGATACACTTAGAAGCCATCATTTGCATTTTTTGTCTGTATTTAATGCTCAGTTCTATGTTGGTATCAGACCTTTAGACATTTATTCACACATGTTCCCTTCTCTATCTAACCAAACCTCCTGACTTCCACGCTTGTGGTAATTTCCACTTTTGGTAAGATCACCTGGTACATTTATGTCATGCAAATAAATGCAGTCATTCTATGTCTCTCTCTTTCCTTCTGACTAATTTCACTCAACATGATTCTCTCCATGTCCATCCATTTATAGGAAAATTTCATAACTTCATTTTTTCTGACAGCTGCATAGTATTCCATTGTGTAGATGTACCACAGTTTCTTTATCCAGTCATCAGTTCCCGGGCATACTGGTTGTTTCCAGGTTCTGGCTATTGTGAATAGTGCTGCTATGAAAATAAAAGTGTGGATTGTGTTTCCGCTGTGTGTTTTTGGCTTTCCAGGGTATATTCCCAGGAGCGGTATGACTGGGTCAAAGGGGAACTCAATTTCTAGTCTTTGGAGGAATGTCCATATTGTTTTCCAGAAAGGTTGTACAAGTCGACATTCCCACCAACAATGTATGAGAGTCCCCTTTTTCCCCACATCCATGCCAGCACTTGTTGTTTTTACCCTTTTGGATATGGGCCATTCTCTGTGGTGTGAGGTGATATCTCATTGTTGTTTTGTTTGCATCTCTCTGATGATTAGTGATGATGAGCATTTTTTCATATGCCTTTTGGCCATTTGGATTTCTTCCTTGTCAAAGTTTCTGTTCATCTCTTCTCCCCATTTTCTAATGGGGTTGGCTGTTTTTTTCTTATATAGCTGTACCAGTGCCTGATATATCCTGGTATTAACCCCTTATCAGATGGGTATTGGGTGAATATTCTTTCCCATTCTGTGTACTGTCTTTCTATCTTGGTCACTGTTTCTTTCCGAGGTGCAGAAGCACTTCAGTTTCATGTAGTCCCATATATTTATATTTTCTTCTAGTTGCTTTGTTAATGGTGTTTCACCTTAGAAGATGTCTTTAGCTTCAATATCGTGGAGGGATTTTCCTATATTTTCTTCAGTGTACTTTATGGAATCAGGTCTGATATTGAGATCTTTAATCCATTTTGATCTGATTTTTGTGCAAGGTGTTAGACACAGGTCCAAATTCATTTTTTTACATGTAGCTGTCCAGTTTTCCCAGCACCACTTGTTAAAGAAGCTTTCCTTACTCCAGTTTGGACTCTTTGCACCTTTATCAAAGATTAACTGATCATATCTTTGAGGGTGGGTGTCAGGATACTCAACTCTATTCCATAGGTCCACAGGTCTGTTTTTATTCCAGTACCACGCTGTTTTAATTATTGCTGCTTTGTAGTACAGTTTGAGGTTGGGAAAGGTGATGCCTCCCATCTTCTTCTTCCCAAGGATTGCTTTAGCTATCCGTGCGGGTTTATTTTTCCATACGAATTTCAGGAGTGTTTGGTCAATTTCTTTAAAGAATGTCATGGGGATCCTTATAGAAACCGCATTGAATCTGTACAAAGCTCTAGGGAGTATTAACATCTTGACAATGTTAATTCTCCCCATCCATGAGCAGGGAATGTGTTTCCATTTCCTCGTGTCCTCTTTTATTTCTTGAAACAGTGTCTTGTAGTTCTCTTTGTATAGGTCCTTTACACACTTGGTTAAGCTGATACCTAGGTCCCTTCCTTCTCTTTCGTTATTTGTGTATAGGAAAGCCACCGACTTTTGGGTATTGATTTTATAGCCCAGCCACTACAAAAAGAGTAGGTGAAGAGAAAAAAGCAGAGAGAGAGGGGAGAATTAAAATGCATTACAATATTACTTAACTGTATTCAGCATAATCACTGTCTTCAGGTTCTATATTAGGGCCAGAAATAGATGACTTTGACGGCATTCATTATTTTTGTTCCTTATTTATAATTTCATTTTATCCTGAGTCGGGAGTTGCTTGCAGAAGTCCTCAGGGACTAATTGGTGCTAAGGATTAAACCAGGGTAGTCAGCATGCAAGACAATCTCATTAACCCTTGTATTATCTTCTCGGCCCCATTATTCATCATTCTTCTATTTTCTTTTATTTACAGAGTCATATCTACAGGATTTCAGGGGTTTATTCCTGGTTCTGTGCTCAGGCTCACTTTTGATTTGAGGACTATATGCAGAACCAGAGATTGAACTGAACTGTAAGTATGCAAGAAAAGCTATTAATCACTGTACTATCATTTTAACCTCATCTGTCTTCATTCTTAAGAAGATTTTCCTTTTTGCTTTTTGGGGTCATGCCCAGCGATGCTCAGGAGTTACTCCTGGCTCTGTGCTCAGGATTTAATCTTGACACCACGTGGGGACCATATGGGGTGCCGGGGATCGAACCTGTGTTGGCTCATGCAAAGCAAAAGCCCTACCTGCTAGAATATCGCTCCAGCCCTTAAGATTTCTGACTTGGTCTCAGAAAGAGAATAATGTTTCTGACTCCACTGAGGAAATTTGATGGCTGATTGCTGGGAAGACTATATTCTTTCTTCTGGAAGTCTTCTTATTCTGCCCTTCTCTTTTCTTTTCATGTGTAGTAGTTTTATTGCCTTAAAATATTGGTCCCTGAGGACCAGAGAGATAATACAGCATGTAGGCACTTGGCATTGCATGTAACCAACCAAGGTTTCATACCAAGCATTGTATAGGATTCCCCTGAAGTTTTCAGGAATAATCCCTGAGAACAGAGCCAGGAATAAGACCTGATCACAGCTGTGTGTGACTCAAAAACAAAACATGAAAAATATATTGACCTCTGGGTGCCTCCCTCTCAGAGAAACCTATCAACCGACATCATGAAACAACTATAAGTGGGGTTCATTAGAATGTAGTATTTATTTAAAAGTGCTGTACAATATCTTGTCCATTACATAAACTGATGGTTTTATGAATGTAATATGGTTTTAGCACATGTTTGGGAATATGCTGGCCTTGGTGACTAAAATGGGCATTATTTCGTATGTATTCTCAATAGTAAATGGATTTGCTTATGGCAGTTATTTAAAGATTTGGAAATTAGGTTCCAGCTATCCCATTCTACTTGAAGACACTATGACTAATTGACTAATACTAATTTACTCTGAGGGGGTGGGGCAGCCTGTATAGAAAGTGCTAACTAAATGCTTTGTGTACCTGATGTTCTTTTAACTGTAATGTAAACTGACTCACATGCCTCAGAGAAGCATTTGGAAATTAATGCAGAGGTGGGAATAATATTTCAGTAAAATACCAGCACAGGAGAAATAATATCCCTAGAAATATGTCATAAAATTCCCGGAAACTGAAAATAAAGGGAAGTTATGATTATCCAAGAGACTTCTGTTGATGACTATCCCCTCCTGGAGTCTGTGCTTCAGGTACATTTTCTGAGACCCCAGTATCAACTGAATATGAGTCTCAAGATCAGGTTCTAAATAACCAGGTACTTCTATGAATTAATTTAGTGTCCAGCTGACTTTTGTATTTGATTAATGGGTATATGGCAATGAAGAGATGATCATTGTTCTACTTGTTAGGTGGAAGCTATCCTTTTATACAGCATACAAATGTATCGTTGTACAGAAGAATATCTCCATAAGCACCATCTTTATCTAATCTCCATGATATATTGACATACATATATAAAACATGCATAATCATTTTCAAAATGCCTCCAATTATAATGTAATTGCTTGTGAATTTCTACCAATGAATTAAGACTTGGATATTAATATTATATTACATGGATATACAAATTAGTATATAGATACTATGTAATAAATGATCACAATTATGTAGATTAGAGGAATATTAGAAGTCAGGGAGCCTCATGAAGTTAAATAATTTTAACAGATTACAGAGCTCAGTAAAGTGGAATGATAGAGTACAATGTCTGGCGCAGGGAAAGTACAAAAGATATATAGTTTAATAAATTCATAAGCGTCTAGGAATTCTGTGGGTCATGACCTGATTACCTCATTTGTTTTTCTTTGTTTTGATCTGCTGTGTCAGTGCAGGCAGGTACTCGATTTTACTCATGACAAAGTCCCCAATCACCTTTTGCCCCCCTTGGGACTTTCTATAGTTTCTCTATCAAGCTCTTTACTTGTTCAGCCAAGGAGCAAATATTTTTATCGGAACAGCATGAAATGTTACATTAGTCATAGATTCTGGCAGAAAAATTAGTGGTAGTGAAAAACCAGCTTGGCACAGCTGGGAAAGATTGCACCACCTTCCAGGGAGCAGTAAACTGAAGGACTGCAGGGAGTCATAATGGTCTAATGACAGCTAATGGTGAGGGAAACAATGGACCTGAGGCCCATAAATCAATCTGAAATGCAGGGATAGATAATTAAATGCCCAGGAGATGCTTGAGCTAATCTGAACATGACATATCCATGGGTTTGTGTTTCTTACTGAACCATTACTTTTGTCGTCCAAGGAGATAGGATAACTGTTTGTGTACACTAAGTCTCAGAAGGTAGAGATATTTACAGGTTCCCAAATGAGACCTATCTTCAGGTTCCAGAGTTCTAAGTTCATGACTCTTCCATGACTTATACTTTATTTCTAATTGTATGCTCTTGCTCTGCTCCCTCAATTGCATACCTTTCAGGAAAAATAATATAGATGGTTTGTTGACTAATGATAGAAAGCTTCAAATGAGGGGGTGGTCCCTAATCCTTTCAATTGTTTAGAGCAAGAATGTTTGGCAACCATAAAATACAATAAAAATTCCTTGACTAACTTGAGGAAGACTCAACATAAGTCACTTTTTCTTCTCTTTCATAGAATTATTGAACAAGGAGTTGGTGTAGCTTATAAGTAGCTATTTCTAAGTGAACTTACATGCCATGTTATATTTTGTAGAAATAATAAAAATATCTGGAAAAAGTACACATAGCTTGAAGTCATTTTTTTGAGAATAGTTTCATCACTGCTTACTATTTCCATTTATTCCCCCCAATTTTTTTAAATATCTCTGAAGCTATGTGGTGAGAGTCAGAAATCTTTAATACTGTTATGGAATATTAGACAATGGGATTCATGGAAGATGCTCTCATATGAAGTTTTCACAATTACTTTGTCATAATCAAGGATTATATTTCAGTTCATATGAGCTGCTCCATTTAATTCTTCTTTGTAATTCTTTGTCTGTAGACAGGTTTTCTGAGATGTGTTTTTCTGTGATTTTAAAGAGTATTACAAGGGAAGGCTGTCACAGAGATTAGAATTGGACATTAGAACTTCTTAGACATAATTTTATGCCTTTCCAGATGTTAATGTACAGACAAACGTTTTTACACCAGGGCATATTTCGCATTATTTTTGTCATCAACTCACCCCCAAACCACCCATACCTGTGGGAATTTACAGTGAGTGTGATAATGAGTTGCAGCCATGGATGGAAGACTAGAGAGAGAATAGGGTCATGACCCATAGAAAAGGGGTGTAGCTTATTATCTAAGGAAACAGGAGGCACAAAATTATGCCAGAAAGAAAACAATAGGACATAAGCTGCAAAGTTCTGTATCAAAGCAATAATAATTAGGGAGTGTTCCTGCTGCTTCTAGAAACTGGAGAGCTGAACTCATCATCCTTACCAGCCCTGGATTCTGCATATTGGCTCAGAATAATCCTCCCCTTTCAGCTGAATTTGTTTTGATCCTTTCTCATGCTTAATTATTTAGGCTTACTAAAATATCATAGCAATCTAAATGACCATGCATCTTCCTTTAGACAAAAAATGGCCTATCATGGTCACATTATTTTCACTGTTTTCTGTCTTCACGATCACGATCACGATCACGATCTTCCCGTTGATCATCTATTTGCTAGAGCGGGCACCAGTAATATCTCCATAAGTCCTGTCTCATGCCAGTAGAGCCAGGGGCATCGGCTTGCTACAGGAACATAAAGAGCCTCAAACCATTATATTAGGTCATGGGAATGACCTAATATAATTGTTACTGGAATTTGGCATATCATATACAACACGAGAAGCTTGCCAGGCTTGCTGTGCGGGAGGCAAACTCTTTTAAACACCTCCAAATAAAGCATTTATTGATAAACCACGCTGTGATGGGCTGGTCTGCTGGGTGGAGTTCTGACGAGAGGGAAGTCCAAAAGTGGAAAATGGTGGCGCCCGTGGAGTGAGGAGGGGGGTTGGCCTGGCTTGTTGTGAGGCTCTGCCGAGGTGGTGGGCCAGGGCTAGAACCCACCATGCCTCCCGACTGCCTCATGAACGGCTGTGCACAGGGAGAGCAAGGAACAGCCCTGCCCCATGTGGGAGAGTCTCTGGACCAGCATACCTGGGCCGGATTGAGGAAAAAAGCTGCTGCAGGGTGGGTGTCGGTGATCCGGGCGGTGATGGGCTGGTCTGCTGGCTGGAGTTCTGACGAGAGGGAAGTCCAAAAGTGGAAAATGGAGGCGCCCGTGGAGTGAGTAGGGGGTGGCCTGGCTTGTTATGAGGCACTGCCGAGGTGGTGGGCCAGGGCTAGAACCCGCCATGCCTTATTACTTATTACTTATTAATTCAGACAATAGGTACCAGAAATAAAAATAGAAGAAATTTCAGCGACTATAACAATTTTTAACTTCAAGGGTTTTAATTTTCATTCTACATTGCCTCAGGAAGACAGCCCCTGATCACACTAATGAAAGCATTTGGCAACAGCTCCTGCCCATATTGGGGTGCATGATGCCCCTGGGTAAACTGACACTTAGGTGCTAAGGGCGCAAAAGAGAGCCTTCTATCTCCTCCTGTGAATGCCATCTCTTTGGATAGTTAAAGAGATATATGGCCTTCTTGCTTGTTGCATGCTAACCTGTCAAACTTAGAAAAGCTATTGGAATCTGCATCATGGCACAAAGATAAGAAAATTTGTGTGTGGAATACTTGATTTAATATTCTGAGATTGAGAATGGAGTAATATAAGAATGTGGAGAATGGAGTAAATATCAGATTGTGAGAGATTTTACTGAATGGGTAGGGTTTTACTTGAAAGGATCTTTTGCCTTTCAAGGCCTTTTAGCCACTTACTTGAAAGGACTTTTAGTTCTCTGAAACATTCATGAAGACAAAGCATAAACTCTGTGTAACTAAACATACAACTGAAAATTTCCTACGTTAATTAAACATAGATTTGTGACTATTAATTTTTATTCCAAATGATAAATTATGAAATAATTAAGAATATAAATATTTCCCTCTTCTTTGTGTTATGTACATAGAAATAATTAGCTACCATTCTTTTTTAATATGATTATTAATTTTTATAGCATTAATATATTAAATTACTGTACCCCCACCATCAGCAATGTGATCCTGACATTAATTCTAGTTCACCTTTCACCCTTCATCTATACCTTGTAATCTGAGTTTTGTAACCCAATACCAAGGGTTTGTCAGTATTTGATACTATTATTTGTTTCTTCATTTTCTACAAATGAGTGAAATCATCCAGTGCTTGACCTCCCTCTGTCTACCACCATTTCTTTCAAAGCTTTCATGTTTTTTTTCTGTGCCTATCTCTCTATAGGCTACTATTTCTATCAAAGTTAACATGTTCTCACAGATATCTGAATCCTAAAACAAATATTCCCAGTATCTTTAGTCCTGGTCTAAAGTTGTAGGTGACCTGTACAGTGCTTGGAGAAATTTATTACAAACCCAACAAATAATTGAAATCCATAGATGAAGACTTGCTGCTTGCCGATTCATGGCTTTCCTCCCTGGAGTAGCTGGTAATTGTGATAACAAACCACAATGACCTGGGTTTAGAAATGGATTTGAATTTTGTTATTACCCATTTTGCAGCTTTGCAATTTTGGAAGCTTTGAAAGTAAAACTGTGTCAAAGGGTAATATGTCTCAAGGACAGACAGCATTGAATCAATATTAATTAAATAGACTTATTCTTATTTAACAAAGCACTGAAGTGTAGAGCAAAAGATCAGTTGTGACCATTTTCTTTGCCATCTGTCAGGTAAGGTAAAACTTCCATATCCTATACATCAGCATATTTAAAATAAGGCCAATTTTCAGCTTAGGTTGCTTACCTAATAATGTGTTTATGAAGTCTCAACTATGATATACCATAAATAAAGCTGTGATATTAAGCATAAAGTAACTAGGAAGGAGCATATACAAGATAGCTAAAGTTTGAGAAAAGCAAAAAAATGGGTTTAATTTCGAGTGTGTGTGTGGGGGGTGGGTAGTGGCCTCCCAAGTGGTGCTCAGTGTGCTAGCAGCCTTTCTTGGTGATACTTAACCAGACAGCCTAGTGGCTCAGTACTAGGGTCAGAGCGTTGTTCAGACCTGCAGTGCCAAGGACCACAAAAACCTCTTGTTCTTTTCTACTTTCATAGAAGTGTGAGTCAGGTTGTTTATCTGCACTTGTTTCTTGATGAGCACATATTCTGATTGTTACTAATTTCCCTGAGTATAACTTTTACTTTGTCCCATAGTTTCTCATTACTCATGTCTTCATTCTCATGAATCTTTTCATTTCTTTTTTGGTTTCTTCTTTTGACACAATATTGTTCAGTAGTCTGGTATTAAGTGTTCAAGTGTCTGAGTTTTCCTGGATTACTATTCGTGGTTTATTCCATTATCACAGCATCATGATCTAAAAGGACACTTGAAAGAGTTTCTATTTCTTGATTTTGTGTGCATTTATTTGGTGTCCCAGAACGTAGTCTCTCCTATAGAATGAACTGCATCCCTGGGGGAAGAATGTGTACTGAGTTTGGGGGATTGAGGGGCCATATAAATATCTGTTGTGCCCAGAGCTTCCATTTATTTCCTTAATGCCTACATTTCCTAATTTATTCTGTCTTCTTAATCTATTCAATAGTTAAAGGGTGGCATTAAAATCTCCTACTATTATTATATTTCTATCAATATTAACCTAAGGCTTGTTGACATTTATTGCCTTACCTTAACGGTTCTTTATTTGGTGCACATATATTAAAGAGAATTCTTTGATCATTCTGTCCCAGTGTTGGTCTTGACTTTGTATAAACACTATGGTATAACTTCAGAAAACTATATATGTTTGTACTAATTCAGGAACATTCATTTATTTAACTTGCTTTGGGCACACACCTGGTAGTGTGTGGAGTCTATTTCTTACTCCCAGCTCAGACAGAGCTCAGGAGTAGCTTCCAGAGGTGCTTGTGGATTGAACTCAGGCTTCCTGTATGCAAAAGAATGTGCTTCCTCTGGCCACAGGAGCCTTTTTTTCATGTTGACTCCTCTCAACCTAGAAAAAGAACAAAATATAGATCTTATCATTTATGACATTATTGTCTGAAAGTATTTAGTAACTGAAATCAAGCACTTGAGTGGGGCATGGTTGTAATATTTTGCTATTTTATAAGGAAGGGTTTTTTGGTATGTGTGTTTTTTTTTTTGTTTTGCTAGGTGTTGAAAAGAAGAGGACATAGTCTTACATTCTTTGCAAATATGAGGATTAGGTAATGGAAAAATAGCAATGTGGGCTGAGCATTTTCTATTCAAGAGGCTGAGGTTTGATTCTCTAGCACCTCATATTTCCCTATGTTCTCTTGTGTGTGATCCCAATGTATGTTGTATGTGTATACACATTGTATGTACACATATATATCTGTAAATATGTGTGGACAGAGAGAGAGACGATATATACAGGGTTTAGTTCTTCTGAGTTGACTTGTTACATGAGAATGAAGATAGGGACAAAATGATTTTGTAGGCATTAGTTTTGACACCTGAGATGCTTCCATAGGGATATCAAACTTTGACATGGACACTTCTATGACTTCCTGAGAGTAGTTTGTTAGCAAAAACAATAACAACAAGAAAATATTTAGACTATTTCCATTAAGAAAGCCCAAGCACAATGTTTTCTGGTACAACCCCTGTGGAAAACAGTATGGAGAGGTCTCATTAATCTTAAAAGTGAGCTGTCATATGACCAAGAAATTACACTTTTGAGTATCTACCTCCAAGACAGAAAATCACTTTCTGGAAAGAATATATGCACCACATTATTCGTTGCTGCATTCACACTATAATAAATAAGATATACAATTGAGGTGTCCAATGACGGATGAGTGCATCATGACAATGTGGTATATAGACACAATTTGATACTATGCAACTGCAAAAAGAATGAAATCATGAAATTTGCTGCAACACGGTTGGAACCATAAGATATCATGAGTGAAGTAAAACCAGAAGAAGGAAGACAAACACAGGATGATCTTATTAATCTGTGGTGTATAGAGTACTAGATGGGGAAATGTACTATAGTATGAAGGAGGATGTCTACATCACTGTTCCTCCCAGTGCATAGAAGGGAGAATGACAGAAAGAAGAAAATCCAGGGGGAGAAGAGAATGGGAAGAATTCATATAATGATATAGATGAATATCATTAGGTTTCAGCTATATACTTCAGTGATATGGGTGAGTTGTATAGCCATATATTGAAAACACACACTCGACAAAAAATGAGAACATGAAATCTAGTCTAAAAATTACTAAAACTGTGTAATGTGTTTGCTAAGTTGACAGGAGGGTTTGAAGTAGGAGTTGGACTGGGGAGGGAATATGGGATCACTGGTGGAGGAAATTTGACACTGATGGTGGGACTAGTGTTGAAATATTATATGCCTTGAACTCAACTATCAATAACTTTGTAAGTCACAGTTCTTAAATGAAAAAAAGAAGGAACAGCAGAAAGACCTTAGTATTCTTCTCTCTTAAAATTATTATATCACCATGTAACATACAATTACAAAAATGTTCATGATTGGATTTCAGTCATGCATTGTTCCATCACTGTGGCACTCTTTGCTACAGAGTTTGTGGCACATGGTTTGAATAGTTCTTATCTTCGTTTGTTATTGTAAATGCCTTCTTCTTCTTCTTCTTCTTCTTCTTCTTCTTCTTCTTCTTCTTCTTCTTCTTCTTTCTTCTTCTTTCTTTCTTCTTCTTCTTCTTCTCCTTTTTTCTTCTTTTTTCTTCTTCTTCTTCTACTTCTTCTTTCTTCTTCTCTCCTCCTCCTCCTTCTCCTTCTTCTCCTTCTTCTCTTTCTCCTCCTCCCCCTTCTCCTTCTTCTCCTCTTTCTCCTCCTTCTCCTTCTCCACCTCCTACTCCTTCTCCTCCTCCTCCACCTTCTTCTTCTTTCTTTCCTCTTCTTCTTTCTTCCTCTTTCTTCTTCCTCTTCTCCTTCTCCTCTTTCTCCTTCTCTTTCTTCTTCTCTCTCTTCTTCCTCCTCCTTCTCCTTCTCCTCTCCTCCTCCTTCTCCTCCTTCTCCTCCTCTCTCCTTTATCCTCCTCTTCTTCCTCCTCCTCCTTCTTTCTTCTACTACTTCCTATCATCATCATCTTCTTCTTTTTTTCTTCTTCTTCTCTTTCTCCTCCTCTTACTCCTCCTCCCCACACCTCCTACTCTTTTTTCTCCTTTTCCAACTCATCTTCTTCCTTCCTCTTCCATGCTCCTCCTCTCTCCTCCCCTTCTTCTCCTTCTCCCACTCCTCCTCCTACCTCTCCCTTCCTTCTTCCTCCTTTTCTTCATCCTCCTCCTTTCTTCTCCTCTCTCCTCCCTCCTTCTTTTATCCATTCCCTCCTCCTTATCCTTCTTTGTTCCCTCTCCTCCTTCTATTCCTTCACCTTTTCCCTTCCTGTTTCTTCCCTGTTCCCTTTTACTCTTTCTCTTATTCTTCTTTTCTTTTGGGCCATACCAATAGTCCGATGTGTTTGTGGCTTATTCCTGGCTTTTCAATCAAGATCAAGGTTTAAGGAACAAAATAGGATGCTGTAGATAAAACGCCAGTTGCTCCCCATCACTCTCAGCTCTCCCCCTCTCTGTGTGTGTGTCCCTGTGTCTCTGTCTCTCTGTCACTGTCTGTCTCTTTCTCCATCTCTGAATCTGTCTCTGTCTTTCTCTCTCTCTCCTCCCTTCCTTCCTTCCCTGTCTCCCCTTCATCCCTCCTTTTTGGGTACTTTTCTTGCCATTTTATTTCTTTACTTTGACCCTTTCATTGTCTTTTAGAGTACTATCAGGATGCTGCAAATTTACTAACATTAGATTCTTAACAGAATATCTGACTAATTTTTCAAAGTCGCAGCAGTTTATGTCACTGTCTTTATTTCCCCATTGCATTGCAGTAGTACAATCAAGTACTTGAAAATAAAATACATGAGAGAGGTCTAGAGTTCCTTATGACCTTGGCCACATTTATAGAATGTTTCTCCTTCACAAGTTTTTAGCAAATCACTGCATACTTTGCTAATACCTTATTGTGTTCAGATTTTTAACCTGCATAAAGAGAAACATTTCCTGAATTCCATTGCTAATCTCAATTTAACCACTTAATTTTCAGTACTTAGATTTTGTTGCCATAATATATAAATGCAAAAATACTTTTGTAATTTAGTATTTTAATAACATTCAGGTATGTAGTATCATGCAAGCATCAGGAGTTAAACAAATATTGATGCAGTAGGAACTTGCATGTGGTAGAATCTAATTAAACAAATATTGATCAAAAGAGGTTCTGTTCATTTTAATTTTGTATTGTCAAACATCTTTTTAAAAGACTATACTGCAACACAATATAATCAAGATCTCTGGAATGTGGTGGTTGAATGGCGCTATCATAAAAAATCTATAAATCTTGATAACGGAAAGGGTTAACATAACACTGAGACAGAGAATTAGTATTCAGTTTTAGACTATATGGCATTCTAAATGAGTAGGTTTTACCCAAGGAGAATTTTCTTCTGTGTAAATTATCTTTCCAAATTTCAGCTCTTTTCACTGTGAATGTGCCTTACAGAATAACCCTTGACCTAGCCAGTTCTCTATGGCACTTATAACTAACGAGAGGGCTTAACAAGATGTGTATATAAGGCAATATATTTTAGAAATTTCTCTTCCTAGTCTATTAAATTGAGTCAACCTACAATATATCTTGTCAAATTTTGCCAAATTTTTGACAGTAAAGATTTTGCAGTATATCCACAAAAGTTGTAGCAAATAAAGAAGCAAGTGCAGAGCCTCAGAAGATATTACACTGATTAGGGTGCTTGCTTTGTACCTTGCCAACCTGGTTTAAATCCCCTGGCATTCTGTATCGTTCCCTGTGCACCACCAGGAGTAATCCCTGAGCACTGTTGGGTGTGCCCCAAAATGAAACAAAACAGGGCAAGTGTTATTAGTAGGATCAATAATCCAAGGAACATGAGGAAAAATATAGTAGACCAAATGTTTTAATTTTTCTCAAGAGAGAAAAAATACTGACTCAAACTTCCCAAGCATGGTATTAACAATTGAGTAATGAATTCAACTAATTTATATTTAATATTTATTAAAGTAAAGGTGATTTCACTAAATATTGCATCTTGATTAAGCAAAACTAATTTGCAGCATACCAAAGCTTTAGTTTAATTTAACACACTTTTCCCATTTAATTTAAACAAATATGATTTATCTCTGTTTTCAAATCTGAAATTGTATTTTGGGGGAAGTGGATCATACTCAATGGTGTACAGGGGCTATTCCTGGCTCGCTGCCTAGGAGCAACCCCCTGAACATGGGGATATGTGTGCTCTGATTATTTGAACCAGGTTCATGTCTGTCAGAGCATCTTGCAAGACAATTGCCTTACCATATATTCTATCTCTCTGAACTTTTAATCTAAATTTATTAGATAAAATGGAGTTGTGTGAGCCTAATAATAATAATGCAAAAAAGAAGGGAAATAAACAGTGGGAAACTCCTATTTTTAATTCTCTAGTTTTAAAAGCTCAGTATTCTATTATGTATACAGTATTAATATTGGTCAATAATATTTAGAAACCGTGTTAGAGAACCCCAAACACTTAGTGTGCTTATCTTTTCTTATTTTGACATATTTGCATAAAACAGTATTCATTTGGAATTTTTATGTTAAGAAGATATATATGCATATTAAAAATCAATAAAACTAAAGTTAAGCAATAAAAGTTTCCAAATTATAAAATAAAAGGTAGTGCTGAAGAGATAACAGAGCAGGTTGGGTGCTTTATTTGCATGCAGCAGACCCAGGTTCAAATCCTGGTACCACATATCATTCTTCTGAGACCTGCGTGAGCACAGAGCCAAGACAGAGCCCTAAGCAATGATAAGTGTGGACCCTCCAATCAAAAGTAATTATAATATTTTTTAAAGTAGAAAAAGTAACATAAATATTCTATTGTTTGGGAAGATTACTAGAGAGCTAATTGTTTTGAAAAATATATTTTAGATATGTAGGTACTTTAAACATTTTCAGTTAACTGATATACAAGTGAAGAAAATAAGATAAATGCAAAATATATAATGCAAAAATTATATATGGATATATAATAAAACATTTAATTTCAAATAGGAGCAAATAAGACAAGACTTTAAGAATTGTGAGTTTGAGATCAGAAAATTTTGATAAACTAAAGTAAAAGATTTTTTAACCAAAGGAGCGATATTTATACATTATATAATGACACAAGGAAAGTTAAATGTACTTAAAACAAAAAAAACATTAAAACTATAAACATGACTAACTGTAAAGAATAGACAAGATCAGTAAGCAATATTCCAAATGGAAAACATGCTTAAAATACTAAAATAATAAATATCATTTTAAAATTAATCTTATGGGCACAGAGAGATAATCACATAGAGCACTTGCCTTACACTTAATCAGTCTGGGTTCCATCCCCTGCATCACATACGGTTCCAGAGCTCCACCAAGATTGAACAGGATTTCTAAGTATTTAGAATACTTGTTTCGTTGTTGCTTCTATATTTGATGATGGCATATGATGTGGTGATGAAATCTGAGGGCATCACACATGTGTTCTACCTCTTGAGACACACCTCCCATCCCCGGGTCTGCCATTCTGGATGAAATTCTTACAGTTCTTTGATTTTAAGATTCATAATGAGTGAGAACTCATTAATTTAATCTGGACACTTTCCCTGGTCTCAGAGTTATTCCAAGGCATAGACACACAAAAAAGGAAATGCGTATCGGAAGGAAAAAAATAGTGCTGAAACAATAATAAAAATAAATAATTGTTTTTGTACAAATTTGGGAAGTAGTTAGACTATAACCTGTATTCTCGCTAGAGGTTAAACAGAAAGAAAACAGAATAAGAAAAATAGAATAAAGTAGTGTAAAAATCAAATTATTAAATCAAAAGGAAACACTATAATGGCAATGGCAGTAACAACAATAATCTAAATTTCAGAACTTTAAATAATGTTAAATAATAAATTTCAAAATAAGTAGGTGGTGGGTGGTTGAAAACAAAACCACCTGCCACCACTAAATGAGGCAACTGGATAGTGTCCAAATTCTAACAGCTTCTAAGCATGTGAGAGCAAGACGAAAGACATTTTATTTTAAATATTTATTTCTGTGGAGGCTGGTGGAAGCCATGGGTGGTTAGGTGAATTAGGAAAGCCATCAAACAATTTCATTTCTTGAAATAAGTATTGGGTAAGAACAGTTAAGGATACAGAATAAGGACCAAAGCTGCATAAAATTTAATTGCAAAGGTGGAGCTTCCAATGTCGGAAATACCTAATTACTGAAACTAAAGAAGAATTTGATATTATATACATATATATATATGCTTTTAGTATCATTAAAATTCTGGCTGTGTTGTGAAATGGTATCTACTTCACCCTGAAAAGAAGCACATGAATATCATCAGTGAATTGAAAAAT
Source organism: Cryptotis parvus (assembly GCA_021461705.1). Classification (NCBI taxonomy): domain Eukaryota; kingdom Metazoa; phylum Chordata; class Mammalia; order Eulipotyphla; family Soricidae; genus Cryptotis; species Cryptotis parvus. The sequence goes on along the minus strand of JAJIBD010022818.1, from coordinate 168,450 downwards.
AATTTTGTCAGAAATACCTGAGCTCTCATTTCATTGCCCTGCCATCCTAAGGAGGTAGTGATCATTACTTTTCCTGTCAAATTGTAAGAGGGAAGTAGTAGTAATAAGTCCTTAATTATGGGACTAGAGAGTGAGAAAACCAGGCTGTAAGCCCATTATCAAACTTGTGTCAAGCTCTCCTCTATGCAAACGTTTCCATGATTTTTTTGGGTTGAAAACCAGAAACTTCCCATGGGAAATAAGTCACATCAAGATTATTAAGAATTTGATTATTGGCTTACTCAATCTTCCCAATGATGCCAAAGGAATAGAGGTCTTTTTTGTTTTAATGAAAGGGATAAGAAGGTATTCTATAAATCCTTGAAAATGTTTAGACTGATCAAAATACTGGTTTTTTTTTTTGTTTTTTTTGTTTTTGCTTTTTGGGTCACACCCAGCAATGCTCAGGGGTTTCTTCTGGCTCTGCACTCAGGAATCACTCCTGGTGATGCTTGGGGACCATATGGGATTCTAGGGATTGAACTTGGGCCGGCACAGTCCAGCCGCATGCAAGGTAAATGCCCTACCCGCTGGACTATCGCTCCAGCCCCTCAAAATACTTTGAAATTCAATTTTTGTGCTTCCAGTTTCTATGGGGTTCCTTCTACCTGCGGAAGGAAATACATCACTCTTCTAGGATACTGTGCCATGGTGTGGAGCAGCGTGGAGCAACTCTTGACAGAGAGAAAATATTTGCTTCTTTAAAGTCATGATAAAACTTGCGATCTTCATTTGTCATCAGTCTTTATGAGAATTTAGGCAGTTAGTCAGGATTGTTAACAGCCCAACCCACAAGAACATAATTTTCTAGTTCATTTAATGTCGTATCAACATCCCATTTGGTTGGAAATCGGTCCACAAAGTTTATCCAACTAACTGGCTAAGAAGTTCTTCCTCCTTAGAGTCCATTTGCTCTCTACTCTGGATTGGTTCCTTCATCACTTACTCTTTGTGTTCATAAATTGGATTTCTTATCATTTCCTTCTTTGGTCCTGTATGGATTTCTATGTTCTGCTGTTAACCTTTTCAGAAGTACATCTTAATGATTACAGCTTTCTTTATAAGTCTTTTCTATGGTCATGTGGGTGCCTATATGAATTTTCCAACATATCCCATCTCTGCTTATACCCTAATCTCTTGATATTACCCATGTGTATCTTTTTCATCTAAGTTCTGCTTGAATTGTGATTTCAGTAGTACATTATCAGCAAGGACCTCATACTCAGCAGAATAGCTTACTCAAGAAGAGAGGTTTTTTTTTTTTTCAGGGACCACATATAGCTGTGCTTCAGGGTCACTAAATTCCAAGAAATTCTGTTAATCATTTTCTTTACACAGAGTAATAATGGATAAATTAATAGTCTAGGTTGTGAATTTGAAAATGCATGGAAATCCCTGCTGTTCTCTGTAACTCACCCCCATCTAACCTGGAGAACAAGGTACATCAGCCCGGAAGAGAATACAGCTTCCTTCTGGATACAGTTCCTTTCATTGAGCCCTAAGTACTACATCAGATAATTTATCAGATCACAACACTTATTTACTGTTATCATGCCCATATATTTCGTTATGCTGTTACTACCTGTATAAGCATTACTCTCTGACCCAACATGGTATTTCCATACTTTCTTAAGAGCACTGTCTTCCCGTTTATCTTCGATTTGCTCGAGCGGGCACCAGTAACATCTCCATATGACCTGTCTCATGCAAGTAGAGCCCAAGGGAACCTGCTTGCTCCAGGAACATAAAGAGCCTCAAACCATTCCATCAGGTCATGGGAATGAGGTCTATAATTGTTACTGGTATCTGGCATATCAAATACGATACGGGTGCTTGCCAGGCTCTCCCGTGTGGGTAGCATACTCTTGTAGTCATCTCAAAATCCAGCATTTATTGATGAACCGCGCAGCCCTGTGTGAGCAGGGCTGTGATAGGCTGGTCTGCTGGGTGGAGTTCTGAGAAGGAGGAAGTCCAGATGTGGAAAATGGAGGTCCTCATGGAGTGGGGGGTCGTCTGGCTTGCTGTGAGGCTCTGCTGGGGTGGTGGGCCAGGGCTAGAACCTGCCATCCCTCCCGAGCACCTCATGAGTGGCTGGGCACAGTGAGAGTCAGTAGAAGCTCTGCTTCATGTCTGTCTCTGGATCAGCATACCTGGGCCGGATTAAAAAAGACTGCAGCAGGGTGGATCTCGATGAGCCAGGCTGTGATAGGCTGGTCTGCTGGGTGGAGTTCTGAGAAGGAGGAAGTCCGGATGTGGAAATTGGAGGTCCTCATGGAGTGGGGTCATCTGGCTTATTGTGAGGCTCTGCTGGGGTGGTGGGCCAGGGCTAGAACCTGCCATCCCTCCTGGGCACCTCATGAGCGGCTGGGCACAGTGAGAGTCAGTAGCAGCTCTGCCTCATGTCTGTCTCTGGATCAGCATACCTGGGCCGGATTAAAAAAGACTGCAGCAGGGTGGATCTCAATGAGCCGGGCTGTGATAGGCTGGTCTCTTAAGAGCACATACTCTAGAAATGTGGCATTTGTTAGAATTACATAATTATATCTTGGTGTCACCGTCCCGAAAACTTGGAATTTCTACCTTCTTGACCTTGAGACCTAGAGACTGAACTGAGCCTTGCCATCAAAGTATGATTTACAAGCCATTAATATTGAATTTGTGTACTCACAAATTTGAGACACCATCTAACAGTACCAACTTAGAACTGGAATTTAGTTTTTAAGAAAACCCGCCTGGGTCTAATCTTTCTTAGTTACTTACAGTGTTAGGTGACATCAACCACTTTGGAATACTGTATGACTGAAACTACAGCATGAACAGCTTTGTGATGTTGTATCACACTGTGGTTCAATTAAAAAAAAAACTTCTTTAAAAATTCTGTTGCCACTATATTAGAAGGCTCTCATCCTCTCACTATCAGCTTTATAGGGTTATTATGATGGTCAGCAACAACATATTTATGCAAACCTGAAACCTACACAGCAATGTCAGTGCTGGGATGGTAAATTTTTAAATAATTAACCATGTTGGAGAGATGACAGTCTTGGGTGACCTGGAAGTTCTGCTGCATAAATGGATAACAGTATTATGTGGTAATCCATGTCATTTTCTTCCTCCAATATTCACTCCATGAAAAGTTAGATTAAAGGGCTGGAGATATAGTAGAGCAGGCAGGGCGTTTGCCTTGCATGCAGCAGACGTGGATTTGATCCCTGCTACCCCATACGGTCCCATGGTCTGCCAGGAGTGATCTCCGAGAACAGAACAAGGAGTAAGCCCTGAGAACAGGTGGGTGCATCCTGCTCACTGACAAAATAAACAAACAAAAAGAAAAGAAATGTTTGACTACAGAAAAAAAATTGAAAGAAGAAAAAACACCTGCATGCACTATTGTATTTGGTGCCCTTGGTGTGGAAGTTTATTAGAGGAGCAGAATCTCTGCACATTTATGACCAGGTTTGAAGGACTGTGCCCTCACATTGATACACTTATTGTTCTCTGAGAACTGCTGTAAATCACTCAGGATGACAGAGGGATCGGTGTGAAGCATGGACTCACGCAGTTGCCCCTGCTGTGGGCATCATCTCCCTGACAGCGAATGTCTTAAAGAATATCAGGGGCATGCAAACAGGTGAAGAAAAAACTATCTTGTCAGGAGGAATATGACAGGATAAGATGCTTTATTTAAAAAGAAAACCTGCCTTTTTAGTTTAGTTTGGTGTTTGGGGAGAAAGAGAAGATAAACACACAAACTCTTGCCAATAATACCCCCAGGATGAGAAATTGAACATGCCTTTTGAGTAATAATTTGCATATCTTTTGAGTGATAATTTGCATATATACAGGTAAATGGGATGCTGAGGAAACGGAGACATTCATGTGAACAACAATTTAAACCACAAAATATCCTTGCCTTCCCCCAAATATATAAAAAGTTAAATATTTAAATATCGGTTGTCCGTTCGAGCAAACCGCTCGACCGAACAGTAATGAGCTAAAATGTCTTGTACTGAGGAAATAGTACAGGAAATAGAGGCACATACAGGTATCAGGACCAATTTGATTCCCTCCCACTGCTGTGCCGCTTGTGAGCAACAAAGGATGAATTCCTAGAACCACCAAAGACCACCAACTTTGGACTTGGGGGACATATAGCACCATTGAGGGTTCCTGGTGGTCCCTAGCCCCTGAGGACCTGATGCACTGCATCCTTGTGCCATGTTGAGCTATTTGTGATTAGTCAGATAAGCAAAACATTTTGCATAATATCAGTATCGGTGATAATTCCTGAAATCCATTCACATACTTCTAAGTCTGAAACTCAAGAGTGGCTGAAGACAAAGTCCCAAGTGCTGGGATAGAAAGGTGAGCTGTCTGGCGAGAGAAACCTTACTCTGGGGAAGTTTCTTTCACTAGCTCTTGGTTCCTGATTCTTCTTCCAGGGAAGCAATGATGTATGTCAGAGGCCAGAGGGACATATATTTCTTTGTGCCATCTACATGCTAGGTAATAGTCCATGAAATAACCAACTTTCATAGGCTGTTCTATAAGCAGGGGGCTGTCTCTGTTCACAGGACACCATTCTCATAAGTTTTCATGTGAATTGGCCTCCTGGGACAGTCCATATTGTTGGGCCACAGAAATACCTTCTCCAGGATGACATTCTTGCCTTGCAGACAGACAGGAAAGTATGAGTAACTCGAAAAGTTTTTGCTTGTTTTTAATTATCTTCGGCTTGAGTAGGTCAGCATATCATCACAGAGATATTCAAAGAGGATGGATGCCTTCTCTTTCTCTGACAAAACAAGAAATTCAAATATGTAGAGTTCTCACCAGGAAGGAAAATTCCTCTGTGTTGCTGCTAGTGGAAATGGTCAGAGTGAAAGTGCAGCCTGCTTTGAGGTGTCTGTTTCCATAAGTGTAGTTGCATGAGAAAAAGGCACATGTGACCATTAACACTAGTACAAGCAGCTGAAAGTCAATGCCAGTGCCTTTTCCTCTCATAACACCCTAGTAGGAGGTGTTCAGAACATTAGCATGTGTCATGATAGGGATGATGGTATGTGTCAGGACTTTCTGATGAGCAAAAGGTTCTGTCCCAAAGTGGACATCCATCAAAACTTGCCAGAAAATAGTTCTTACATTTAGTTTCTTGTTTTCCTAAGAAGTTTTTGTTTCGATCTCTGTAATTATGCATGTTGAAACCGATCAGAAACCAGATGGAGAACGACATTTGCTTCTCATATCTTTTCATAATTGGAATTCTTTGAGCTAACTTCATGGTTATATGGTAAAAATCACTCCTCTACCCAGAGAATATTGAAGTTTAGGGAGTTCCTATGAGTTCCATCAGCTACTTATTTTTCTGACACAGTAGATAACTGCTTCAACATCTTTTGAAACAGCCAGGGTTGGATATTACTATCAAGTACTCTTGGGAACAGGAGAGATGAGCACGTATTGACCAACTGCTGTGTACAATTTGTACTGCCTAACCTTGCTTTTCCATACTTGTTAGAAGGTCATTTATCTGAAGGCTAATTTTGCATAATTTCTTTTAAATGAAGTGCTCTAAACCTCACTGGCCTTTCTCTGTTTAGGAGCACTTATTTGAATTCATACCTACATGGGAGCTTAATTGTAGAGAATGATTTAGAATTAAAAATGAGTTTCAAAACGAAGTGGGAAGTTTGGGTGTTTGTGACAGTGATATAGTTGTGTGAATGTCAGATTTATATCAAGGTTTTGCAATACTAGACCCTCAAGGTATCTATTGCTGTTTGCTGTTCCACAAAATAGATTTTATGTTCATTTCCTATTGCTACCCAGAGAATAATAACAGAGAGTTAGAAGTTACCCTAGCAACAGTCAGGTCACAAATGCAAGTCTTTCTCTGAGTGTCTAAATGCACTGAACTCGGGGTGACTATTGCTCTTCCCCATTCTGTACTTTCTGATGACTTGCTGATGGCTCCTTTCACTCATATATTCACTTAGACATTGAGAGAATATTTATTTAATATCATAGGGAGAGGATTTGGAGACATAGATAAAAAGTTTTTTACCCTTTTTTTGGAGATCACATCCAGCAATGAGCAGGAGTTTACTCCTGGTTCAGCAATCGGGATAGTGCTCTGTGGACCACATGGGTTGCCAGGGATCAAATTCAGGTTGGACATATGCAAGATTAATACCCTAGCCACTGTACTATCTCTCTGGCCCCCTTCAAATTTATTTTCCTCTAGTAGCTTATTATCCACAGATATTGGGCAAAAGTAATAAATGTATAAAGTATTCAGACAATGATGAAATAGTAAGACCTGGGTACTGTGTGGCTTAGAGGTAGCCTTGCTAAACACTCTGAGCTGGTGCTGGGAGTTTGCAGTGGAGGGTATGTTTGAGGGGTCTGAAAACAGATGGAGAGTTTTGAAAAAATATAGAAAGTATCTGAGGTGGAGAGGAGCATCGGAGACACTGAAATGTATGAGCTCTCAGGAAGGCAGTGTAGCTGGACGTCAAGGAATATTTAGAGAATAACAGTTCATACCTGGTTGTGTGTGTGTGTGTGTGTGTGTGTCTTAGAAGTGGTAAAACATATGTTGTTCTACATTGCCTGTTACTTTATTCTTATTTCTAGTGTTAAGGTGAAAGTAGATTTTTCTTTTGCCCATGGGTTCTTGAGAATTGAATGAAAGATTTACATACAAAACTCGAAGGTTAAAAAGTTAAGTTTATTCTATGAATAATTCCAGGTCCCTCCTGTGGTGTTGAGGCCTCTCTATTTCCCGTGAACAATGTCCAGGTCCTGTCCTGCACTCTCTGCTCACTTCCCATGAACAATGTCACTAGACCTGTGCTGCACTATTTGGTCCCGTGAACAAATTCCCTCTCCCTTCCCATTCAGTATACTCACCTCCCCAATGATGTCCTGTAGTGGGAATGACTTCCTTGTCTGGTCACATGCATCATCATCTGTCGATAATGATGACCACGTCCTGTCCCTGCATTGCTCCGTCTATTGTATATGTTTTCCCAGAGATGGCTATGGCCGTTCGTGTGGACCAGATTATTCTGCACCATTGCTGGGCCTTGCATTGCTGGTGCAAGCCCACACCATTGCTTGGCCTTTGGCAATACCCCAAAGTTTCTGTTTTCTACTCCCAGCTATCCTGCTCTCCATGGGAGTGGTCACATGAGGGTGGGTGAGAGTCTTGGGTTCAGACCTTTTCCCCTTTGGGCACACAAGCCTTCCTTTTCTGGCTGTAAGTTGCCTGCCTGTACTAAGCCTTGACCTGCTGCATGCAATTCTTCCTGACCTGAAGGTCCTGTGGAGAGAGAAGTGGGTCTAGGGAGTTCTTGAGTTCTTGTTCTGAAATGGAGGTGAGCTAACAGATTTTTGAGCTGGTCTTGGGGCCTACTTTTAACTGTAATCAAATCCCATCTCAAGCCACCCCATTTTATGCCTTGATTGATCCCCTGTTCCAGGGGCAGAAATTTAAGGTGACCTGGCACTCTACACCTCAGTCTGCTGTATCACTAGTATCAAAAAACATATCTTACCATAAAGGAAACGATGACAAGCATTGTACAGGAGAAAGTGGAGAATACCCAGAAACCTTACTTACAATAGCTGCAAAGAACTGTAGGGAACCAATGGGAAAGTGTGCCAGTTTTGATATGTTCCTAAATAATACAATTACGTTGATACAGTTTTTAATGGGCAACAGAAAGAAAGAATGTCTAGACAGGAGTAGATTGCCTGAGATATTACAAAACAGGAAAGGTATTTTTCTTTGAAAGCTATAAAGGAAAATAGAATTTTTCCTTTTGGATTATTTTACATTGAAAACTATACTAAGGCATAATGTCCTATAGATCCTATCTACCTTTATCATTTTATTTTCAAGTTAATACAAGTTCATTTAGCTAAAATTGTGAGATGTACATATTTACCTACTTGGGCTCTTTTATGAAATAGGTAAATTGTGTCACAGGATCTGGTAATCAGTACAATAGCAGAAACTGCGCTTTCCTTTATCCCTCTAGAATAGAAAAATATTCTTTCATTCCTCCCCTCTTCCTCTCTTTCACCTTTCTTCCTTTGCAATTCTTCTTGTCTTGACTATTTTTATGGCTAAGGGAGATATCAATCTGGCTTGGATTTTTCACAAAAAGGATGTTGAATTTATATCTACCCAAATCATTGAAATAATAGTGGCAGGCTCTTTCAAATTTTTCAGATCATTTTCACCCTTGTAATAGTTGATACCAAAGCCTTGGAACTGAAATATGTTTCCTGACCACATTTTGCCTCCTTGTCACACATGGAAACCCTTATTTACTCTGAGAACCTATTCCTGAGTCTATTACTGTGAGGGCTTATGCCACTGTTTTAGGAAAACAAGCACAGATCTTCTCCATTGGAAATAAAATGAAAACTGTGGGAGCAAAGTCTGCAGAGACCTAGGAAATTAGGACAGAGACTTGAGCTCTTCATTCTTTGGGCTCTGTGTAACTCCAGGGAATAGAAATGTGTGGTTCTTCCAGGCTTAGAGATAGAAAATAGTTTCAGAACTAGAACAGAAATTGCTGACCAAAGAGCTTACTTTCCAAAAGGGCTACTTAATTCAACAGAGAGATGCAAAGAACTCAGAAAATGAGTATGATTCAAGAGAATGGACTTTACTACTCGGTATTCACCCAAAAAGTCACTGCCTGAGCTGTTTTCCTAAATAGAAGTCTGATTATGTCATGTCTATGTGCACAAGCATTCCCTTTGCTTTTACACAAAGCTTTTTATCTTTTCATAGATTACTGAAACTTGTACATGTATAGCCAATTCTGAGAAATGAAGACATATGATACAAATATCAATTTTGACTCCTTTTTTCTGGGTCACTATAGCAGAAGCTTTATAGAGATGAAGCTGTTAGAAACTCTCACTCTCTCTTAGATTCTCTTTCACTTTCTCGCTCTCATAGATGCTGGAAATTCTAAAACATGAAGACAAATGGTATGTTTTTGTCATCATGAGTATTGTACCTTGTCTCTGATTACTAAGATAAACCTGTGGGGAGTTCTAGATACTCTATAGCAATTGGTGTGAGGTTCTTAGTGTTCCAGAGATTCAGGATTCAGGCTTATGTATTCCTTGACTGTGGATCTGCTCTAAGAATAAGATGAATCAACCAATTTGTATCCAAGTTCCTGTTCTCTCATTGCTATTCTAGTGACCCCAAAGGTACTTTATCTCATACCTTATTCAACTTAAGGGTTATATACGGTATGTAGAGAACTCAAAGCAAGCCTCTGGTTCCTGGTCTTCCAAAGATATGATCTAGAAGGATAAATTAATTTTCTAGGCAAAATACCAGGGAATAATGTATTATAGATACATTTTTTCTGTTTAGAACATATTTCCAATGTTGAGGAAGCACAGTCATTGTTGTAAAAAATGGGACAGGGGAGCAAACCAGGGATTGGTGGGAGAGAAACACTGTTTTCTTCTTGACCCATGAATCATCTTATGCAAAGCATGGTTTTTGACTAAAATGCTTCATACTCAATGATATGCTTAAGGTCAACAATTTGCATATGGATTAGAAGACACCAGAATGTCTAGTTCTTATTTAAAAGATGAGTTTTACTAACATTTAAAGAATGAGTAGAACTGGTGTCTTCAATTGCCTTACATACTAGACTGTTCCAATCTACATTTCACTGATGAAATAGCAGTTTCAGAATAGGAAGAAATTTATAGAATGACTTACACTTATTTCACTTTTAGCATATAGTGATTTTTTTTACCATTTCTGTGTAAGAAATGGTTTAAGCAGATTTACCACTTACATAGTTTTAACTCAACTGGTTTTCCATAAAGGACAAATAGAGGGATTTAAAACTTCCAGCATAGAAACTTCAGATTAATTACAGATTAAAGGACTATTTAGAATGCAAGCAAAAAGAACTAGTGAAAAAGAACAATGTGAACAATTTCATTTATAAAATGAGCTTTTCGTTATCAACCTTAAAGGTGATAGCAGTATAATAAGATCTGAAGTGAACCAGTCTCTCCCTCAATTAAAATGATCCAAAGGTTATTTTAAATATCTTTAGAAAGCAATATCATCTGGGAGATTTTGCCCTAATTTTCTATTTTTGCCTTTAGGTGTTAGCAAATGATAACACAAAATCCACATGGTGAACAAATAATTTAAAAATATAGTTCATTATATATTAGGCCTTAACATATTAGTATAGAAGTGCACAATGCATTTCTACTGAAACACACATGTGAACATTCTGGGAAAATGTTCAAATAGTTTTTGCTGATGGAGAATTTGTGGCCTCGCAACCTCTCAACACCATTTAATGGACATAAAACAAAAGGCAACCAATTATAAAATATATACTCACAATGCCTATCCTCAAAAATCAGTAATTTCTTCTACAGAGCTTAATGTCTCAATGGTCCCATGGTGAGACTGAACTTTCTTCTAAGAAAACATTTCTTAATCATATTTAGAAAATTAGCTATAATAAGAAATATAAAATAAATTATTGCAGGTCTGCTATAGGGCAGGGTTATATGGAGGTCGGGAAAATTGGAGATAATGGTGTTGGGAAGTTGCAATGATTGTTGAATATTGAATTGAATAAGTAACTAACATGAACAACTTTTTTAAACATTGAGTAGATGCCCAAAAATCCAATAAGTTCAATAAGTAAAGGCATGATCCAATTGACATGTAACAGCTGAGTAAAAAGGTCATGATTTTAGCAACCCAAATATGAAATATATGTTGTAATAAGCAATATAACTTCAATAAATTATTGCCTTCTAAGGGAGCAGATGTGGGAGGTGGGTAGGAAACTAGAGTCGTTGGTGGTGGTAAGGGTATATTGGTGGTGGTACTGGTGTTGGAATATTGAATCACTATCACTATCTTCCCATTCTTCATCAATTTGCTCGAGCGGGCTCCAGTAACATCTCCATATGTCCTGTCTCATGCTAGTAGAGCCTAAGGGCATCTGCTCGCTCCAGGAACATAAAGAGCCTCAAACCTTTATATTAGGTCATGGGAATGACCTAACATAATTATTACTGGTATTTGGCATGTAAATATTTATGCCAAATATATGCCTCAGAGACCTGGGCCCTATGAAAGCAGGATGAGAATGCTATTCGGGTCTCCCAGAGAGGAATCGAAAGAGCTATGCTTGGAATATCACGCCTCACTCAAGTGAGTGAAGGAAATCGGAGTTCTAACCTCCATCGCTAGTCCAGAATCAGGGATGCTGTCTCATTTGCCAAGGCTTCAAAAAATCAGATGGGCTGGACATGTAATGCGATTTGGAGACAACTGCTGGACTAGAGCCGTTACCAACTGGATCCCATGGGATGTCAAAAGATCACGTGGCCGCCCACCTACAAGATGGTCAGACTTCCTTGTTAAAACCCTGAAGGAACGGTTTGAGGCTCTTCATATTCCTGAATCAACCAGATGCCATTAGGCTACATTGGCACGTGATAGGGTCCAATGGAAATATTACTGCGCCCACTCGAGCAAATGGATGAATAACGGATTCAAGTGATCAAGTGATTTGGCATATCAAATACGACAAGGGAAGCTTGCCAGGCTTGCTGTGTGGGTGGCATACTCTTGTAATCACCTCTAAATACAGCATTTATTGATGAACCACGTGTCTGCAAGTGGCTGTGCGAGCCGGGCTGTGATAGGCTCGTCTGCTGGATGAAGTTCTGACGAGAGGGAGGTCTGGATGTGGAAAATGGTGGCCCTCTGGAGTAGGGGTGTCGTCTGGCTTGTTGCGAGGTTCTGCTGGGGTGGCAGGCCAGGGCTAGAACCCGTCATCACTCCTGGGTGCTTCTTGAGTGGCTGGGCAGAGGGAGAGCTGGTAGCAGCTCTGCCCCATATCTGTGAGTCTCTGGACCAGCATACCTGGGCCAGATTGAAATAAAAAACTTCTTCAGGGTGGATGTCGATGATCCAGGCTGTGATAGACTCGTCTGCTGGATGGAGTTCTGACGAAAAGGGAAGTCCGGATGTGGAAAATGAATATAGAATACCCAAAACAACTTTACCATTTACATTTTATAAATCATGGTGCTTAAATAAAGTTTTAAAAAATTTAAAAGAGAGTGGCTCTGGGGCATTCAGAGCAGTTTTTGAGAGGCATATACCCCCATCACCCAAATGAGGAATATGATAATGAACAAAATTCACCCAGAATAAAAAATCCTGCACTTGTTATGATGTTTTGGCACATTATATTATTTTGGTCACTGCTTCACAACTCACTGATGGTAAATGGCTTGTCTTTCAGGCTGAAATAGGTGAATTCATCTTATGGTGTTTAAGAGTTTCTTTTTTGTTGAAACACATTGATTTACAAATTTCTTCACAATAAAGTTGTCACAAGAATTCATTGTTCAACAGCAGTCCTACCACCATTGTGCCCCTATTGCCACCAAATGCTACTGCCTCCCACCCACTCCGTATCCTCACACTAGCTCCCATAGCTGGTTGCAACCACATTGACCATTGCAACATATATATGGAAAAGGTCCTGGCATAGACCTCAGTTGTGTGGTTTTGTTAACATGGCATGTGGTTGCTTTGAAGCACGCCACAAGAAGTAGCTATAGTACTGTGTCTCTGGTCGTTCTTCCTGGGGAAATCCATATTCTAAGTCAGAGTTCACAAAATTATTTGACCTACTACCCACTTTTCAAACAAAATGTTGAAAGGAAAATTATTCAGCACCTCACTGGAAATGCACATTATGTTAACAAATAGAAAGTGTTTCTGAGCTATACCCTGGAATAATACCAGTTGAAGCAGTCATCGAAGCCCTAGTCAAACAGGGTGTGCAAACCCAATACATCAAGATCCTTCGTGAGCTGTGTTATGGATTCACCACCACGATCTCACCATTCTACAAAGAAGTGATCATTGATGTCAAAAGAGGGGTTCGACAGTGTGATACCATTTCACCAAAACTCTTCAGCGCCACCCTAGAGAACATCATGCGACAATTAGAATGGGGAGGAATGGGAGTGAAGATAGATGGTCTACAACTACACCACCTCCGCTTTGCTGATGACATCGTTCTAATAACACCAAACATTAGCCAAGCAGCACAAATGCTGGCTGACTTCGACCAAGAATGTAGAAAGATAGGTCTACAGCTGAATCTAAACAAAACCATGTTTATAAAAAATGAACTAGTTCCAGAGGCCCAATCACTCTCAATGGAAGAAACATCTCTGAATGCAGCAGTTATGTGTACCTAGGTTGAGAAATCAACATGATGAATGACCTAAACCCTGAGCTGCGCAGGAGGAAGAGAGCGGCATGGAATGCCTTCAAAGGCATCAAAGAAATAGCTAAAAGGACAAAGAACCTCCAGTTATGGGCACATCCCTTTGACTCCACCATTCTCCCTGCATTAACATATGCCTCAGAGACCTGGGCCCTATGAAAACAGGATGAGAATGTTATTCGGGTCTCCCAGAGAGGAATCGAAAGAGCTATGCTTGAATATCATGCCTCACTCAAGTGAGAGAAGGAATCCGGAGTTCTGACCTCTGTCACTATTCCAGAATCAGGGATGCTGTCTCGTTTGCCAAGGTATCGAAAATCATATGGGCTGGACATGTAATGCGATTTGGAGACAACCGCTGGACTAGAGCTGTTACTGACTGGATCCCACGAGATATCAAAAGATCACGTGGCCGCCCACCTACAAGATGGTCAGACTTCCTTGTCAAGACCCTGAAGGAACGGTTTGAGGCTCTTCATATTCCTGAATCAACCAGATGCCATTGGGCTACTTTGGCACGTGATAGGGTTCAATGGAAATGTTTCTGGCGCCCGCTCGAGCAAATTGATGAATAACGGGATTCAAGTGATCAAGTGAATACCAGCCACCTCTGATTGTTCAAATTCCCCTCAGTGGGAGTGAGAGAGCATCACCCAATCTGTGAAAGATTTCTTCAATTGAAACTACCTTCATTCACTTTTCATTAAAGATAAATGTTGTTATGTTCTTGAAATTTTGCAGGATATTCAATTGTAGATCTCTACCAAACTGGAATTAACAGATCTTTCCCAGAGCTATCCTTACTCCTGTTTTCCTAAGGTTCTTTTTTTTTTCAGAGTGAATCTGTCACACCAATAAAAGATAACAAGTATCACTGTATCACTGTATCACTGTATTCCCGTTCATCTTCGATTGGCTCGAGCGGGCACCTGTAACATCTGAATATGTCCTGTATCATGCTAGTAGAGCCCAAGTGCATCTGTTTGCTCCAGGAACATAAAGAGCCTCAAACCATTCCATCAGGTCATGAGAATGAGATCTAAAATTGTTACTGGTATTTAGCATATCAAATACAACATGGGTAGCTTGCAAGGCTCTTGTAGTCACCTCTAAATCCAGCATTTATTGATGAACTGTGTGGCCGTGCGAGCCGGGCTGTGATAGGCTGGTCTGCTGGGTGGAGTTCTGTTCAAGAGGGAAGTCCAAATGTGGAAAATGGAGGCGCTCATGGAGTGGGGGGTCATCTGGCTTTTTCAAGGCTCTGCTGGGGTGGCGGGCCAGGGCTAGAACCTGCCATCCCTCCTGGGTGCCTCGAGAGTGGCTGGGCACAGGGAGAGCCCGTAGCAGCTCTGACCCATGTCTGTGAGTCTCTGGATCAGCATACCTGATCCGGATTTAAAAAGACTTCTGCAGCATGGATCTCCATGAGCCAGGCTATGATAGACTGGTCTGCTGGGTGGAGTTCTGGTGAGAGGGAAGTCCGGATGTGGAAAATGGAGGCCCTCATGGAGTGGGGTGTCGTCTGGCTTGTTGCAAGCTCTGTTGGGATGGCAGTCCAGGGCTAGAACCCGCCATCCCTCCTGGGCGCCTCGAGAGTGGCTGGTCACAGGGAGAGCCCATAGCAGCTCTGCCCCATGTCTGCCCCATGTCTGAGAGTGGAGAATAAAACAGCGAATTGCTGTTTTATTCTCCACTCTCAAAATTGTCCAGTAAAAACTAAATATAATTACAAGTCATCTATTGAGATGGGTCAGTTGGATTCATCTCTATATGCTCTGTAGAAAATAGGCCTTTATAAAACCTAGACTGCTCCATTTTGAAAAAGAAAAAATAATGGACTTCATTGTTCTCTTGAATTTGACGGTTCTGTTCAGGAAAAGAAGGAATAATGAACTGTACTCTGTTGTTTCTAACAACAATCCAGATTAAATTGCTTTAAACAGTGAGCTCAGAGCTATTAGTTTTAATCATGAGTGACATGGAACTCAGAATTATAGAGTGTTTTGTAGCAGCGTTAGTTTTATGTGCTGGTTCAGCCATATAGGACAGTAAAATGTGAGATATTGTCAAGAGGGGGTTTGAAAACAAAAAATTCTGCCATTAAATCTAGTTTCAGCAAATTGTCGAATGAATACCTGCTACATGTTGGGTTGATACATGTCTGTTTACTGCAACTTAAAATAGGTTCTGTGAGTTGGAAAAATCCCAGGAAAAAAAAGTAACTAGCATAATAGCTAGAAACAATCAAAAGAAGACAGTCTATAAATAATTAGAATCATGTAGTCAGGTAAACATGGATAATGAACAGAGACTAGCTTTTATGGTACTATAGAAAGTCATTCTTATTCAGACTCAGTTTTATTTAATCTTTGTTTTTGTAAGACAGAAGGCAAAATGGAAAAGAAGGAAAGATGCAAACTAGTTGATCCAATTCCTTCATCTGGTAGAAGAGCAGGTTTCCTTAAATAGCCCACAGTCAGAATTTTTTCTTCTATTGTGGGGGTCACACCCTCAATGCTCAGGGGTTACTCCCAGTTCTGCACTAAGGAATTATTCCTGTGGTGCTCAGGGGACCGTACAGGATGCCCGGGATTGAATCTAGGTATGTTTCATACAAGAAAAATGCTCTCCCTGCTATACTATCTCTCCTGCCTCATAGTCACATTGTTGAAAAGTAGGATACCAAGAGCAGGACTTCGACTCTAAAGCCCATGAAGCCCACCATTCTCATTGGGAGTAAAGGTTGATGAAATACCCACATCTCCACCCACACCTTCCACTTCTTTAGCTGAGTACTTCCATCCATGCTTATCCCAGAAGACTATTCTTTTCCTAGATAGAAGTTGGTCAAGGAAACAGAAACCTCTGTGAATCAGGAAGTTATTATAGAAAACTACAGTACTGTTAGAGAGACTGTGGACTTGAGTGAGGAAAATTTCTAATGACTTCTAGGATGTCAGCATAAAACAAAATAATTTTTTAAAGTAGCACTAATTAGGTGCCTCTGGCACCAAAGTGGATGATGGAATAGAAGATACTCCAAACTCTTGTCACAATTCTACTTCCTTCTCAAGCCAGTGCATAATCCTATGTCTGAGAGAGAAATAATAATACTCTGTTTCTCCTCTGCCTACAGCTTTCATATGAGTGCAACTCAATTGAAAAATCTAAACCAGAAGAGAGTGGAAATTGGTAATCGCAGCTTATGGCACATAGCCTTCCTGGTATTGATGTTGGAGAAACTACCGAAAGTAGCAAATTGTGCTGAGTTTCTAACAGATGATCTAGCATCACCATTCTCATTGGGAGTAATTAACATCTTTCTGCTCCTCTGATACTCATAAAGGTGTTTCAATATAAAGTCACTTAATATACAGAATTACTTCCTAAGGACTTTAATAAATAATGTATCACTAATAAACTAATGTGAGCAGATGTCACAGTTTTAATGGTATTAAAGGCCAAGAACAAAAATTCTCTTCGCTACACTAGTTTGGTCTTCTGATCTTACTAATGACAGATCTCCATCCCCGAGAGATTCTTCGTGTTTCTCAGATATAGGTTCATTTGCTCTGAATCTCACCTTGCTTTGATTTTTGTTATCAAGGATTGCTCAGCTGTCCTCTGAGATGCTGAGTAGCATTCGCTTCCACCAGAAATATACCTCTATCTCTGTCACAGATAGACTTTCTGCTCAGGTTTTGAAAAATTGAAATTATATCATTGAATTAGATTCACTTTTTCCCTGGGAACTTGAGACTCCTTCATTGAGTATTAGGAGCACAATGAAATGCTATGAAAAGAAAATGATCTGTGTAATGGCCCGAATTACTGTCCTGAACAAAACTGGTCCTTCCAAAGTCTTAATACCAAGGTAGTTTGGTTGGTGGAGGCACTAGTAGGCAGTTTCTCTGAAAACTTGTTTTTCTAAGAGAAATGTATTTATTGTCACTCTTTTTGTCAGAGACCTGCACTGAAGGCAACCTTTCAACCTCAGGGCTTTTTTTTATCACCTTCTGTTTAGAAGAGAGGGTATCACCTGTATCACTTATCTTCCCATTGTTCATCAATTTGCTCGAGCAGGCACTAGTAACATCTCCATGTGTCCTGACTCCTGCTAGTGTAGCCCAAGCATTTCTGCTCGCTCCAGGAACAGAAAGAGTCTCAACCCATTTGTTCAGGTCATGGCAATGAGGTCTATAATTGTTACTGGATCTTGGCATATCAAATATGACATGGGTAACTTGCCAGGCTCTGCCATGCAGGTGGTATGCTCTCAGTAGTAGGCTCTCATCTTGTGCATTTACTGATGAACCACAATGGGGAGAGATCGGCTTTTCTTTTTGGGTGGAGCTCTGACAAGCTGTGGAGTCTGGATGTTGAAAATGACTGCCCTCATGGAGTGGCGGTTCCTTTGGCTTCTTGCGAGGCTCTATTGGGATGGTGGGCTGGGGCTAGAACCTTCCAGCTGAGCACAGAGAGAGTGGCTTGCAGCTCTGCCCCGTGTGTCTGAGTCTCACAAGAGAATGTGTACCATAATATCAGTCACTGGCAGCAACTGAGCAGAACAAGATGTAACATGTGCCTGCACCTTAACAATGAGTATACATATATGTTCCCTGGCATCTGTTGTATCTCAACAAAGTACACTGTGCTATGATTTAAAGAATATATAATTTTTTCCAAAGATATATTTTGAAAGATGAATGGCATTTAAATTCTCAAGTTAGAGAAATTATGCCTTAAAACTTCTCAATTGATATTAACATTGCAACAGAAGTCATATAATGGTGATTAACAATATCTGCCTTCTTCCCATTGCTTAGCAGTCCTGAAAGTTGAATATCTGGGTAGCACAGTCTCCCTTTGGCAACATCATGAGCCCTTCCTTGTTAGTTATTGCAGTTTATCAGTATCAGAGAGAGACCCAAGGGCAAGAAAAAGGTGAAATTTTGGATCCTCACATTTTTGTTTCTGTAAGTCTCTTCAGAGAATTCAGAAGTCTAATATTGATCCTAGAGACAGTGGGCACAACTGGACATTTTCTTCCACTAAATTCAAAGAATAAGAGGGAATTTTTGATGAATTGAACAAAGTCTAGGTGCTTTATCTTGTACTGACATTTTGATTTCTTAGGGAAATGCATTTCCTAACTGTATCCTGCAGATAGATAACTCCATTATTCCACTCATTTGTTGGAATTGTAGAGAAAATAATCAAACTTGCCAGCATGCTCAAGTATTAGATTTTGCAGCTTGTCATAATTCATACAGACTCTGCCACAGATCTGCTAGAAGGACAATGAGAA
The DNA here is from genome assembly GCA_021461705.1 of Cryptotis parvus. Lineage (NCBI taxonomy): Eukaryota > Metazoa > Chordata > Mammalia > Eulipotyphla > Soricidae > Cryptotis > Cryptotis parvus. The sequence continues at coordinate 149,760 of JAJIBD010022818.1, read as the reverse complement.
TACAGAGAGAAAAAAGCAAGCCATAAATGGGCATAGTTAAATCCTAGGTACTCAGTTATTTAGGACTGACTCTCAGGGAAAGTGGCCATCAGACTGAATTGAAATGTACAGGTTAGTAACCAATAAGTCAAACAGAGTATCCCAAGTCATTGATTGAATTATAATATGGAGATAAGATGGTTACAAGGGTATTATCATACCCAAATTTTAAGTTGAAGGAGATTTTTAGTTGATGAATATAAACAAAGGAGATCCTCAAAACATTACAGGAGAGTAGATCCATCATAAGATTATGTTACTGAGTACAAAAATTATGATATTAACAACCTTCAAATCTAGAGGGATATATTCCTGCAGTTAAATCAAAAGACTATGCTGTGATAATTAAATAAACACCTAGTCTACACTTTATATTGTTTTGGATTATGAGCAACAAAATATGTTTCCCTTACGCCCAACTATTTGGAGAGCTAGTTTTAGTATAATATTAAGGATTCGGAATTATTGACTGTTTAGTTTTTCTGTTTAATAGTCAAACATACTGAATAAAAAAACTGTATCAGGGACAAAACTACTTGATCGTCCAAGGGACAATTTTTTTGGGTTGAAACGACCACCTAGAAAGCATTTACAGATTCTTTCTGGCCTGGGCCAGGGTGGAGCAGACAGGGCTCAAATAAAATCAAGCAGTGAGTGGCAAAAGCCTCCTGCAGTAGTAGTTGTAGGATTCCACAAACAGTTGTTGCTCACTAGGGAGCTAAAACAACTCATTTTGAAAAGTCAGTTGTGGATCCTGGCAATCCAAGATCAAAGTGTCCCCTATTTGGCTTCTGGTAAGCCCTCTTTTATTGTAGACAGCCTCCATCATGCTCTGTACTTGAATGGCATTTCCTCCACTTTTATAGCAAAGGTTATCTCTGCTATCTTTTCTGTTGTGAAAGACACCTGTGGTGTCAGATTAGTGGCATACCTATGACCTCAGTTAATCATAATTACTTCCTAAATTTCCTATATTCATATTTATGCTTAGAGATTCAACATAAAACTTTTCAGAGTCTACAATTAAGTACCTCCTCTAGATCATGACTGTCCTTTACATTGCAAAGTATTTTTTTGGTCATATATACTAATTCTGTATACTGATGAAGAACAAATTCCTTTTGGGAAATAATTATGAAGAGGATTTGAATAAAGGGACAAATATTCTTAAGTTGTAACATAAGTTCAAATATCTTATAGTATCTTTAAAACTTAATAGGCTAGTAATTTATAATTGCTTATATATATGATTTTAGTTGTTTTAAGTTACTTTTAAGTGTCTATCCTCTATTCTTTTATCTATTTTCTTCATTGGAAAATATCATGTGCAATAGATTTGGGTGTCATAACTAAAGGTTAGTAAGAAGGTAGAATGATTCCATAGCATAAATTGCTGCAGTTCTTCTATTTCATAATTAACTTTCTGAGTTTTTCAACTGAGATCTTGGTTCATCTCAAGGATGCTTTCTTTACTTTTTAATTATTTTTTCACTTTATCCTCATTATAACATGGTGAGATATACAATTACAAAGATGTTCATGACTGAGTTTCAATCATACAGTGTTCCAGCATCCATCCTTCCACCACCCTTCCCAACAACAATGCCCCCATATTTTCTCCCCCCCCAGCCTGCCTCTTCTCTCTTCTTTTTCTTTTCTCTCTCTCTCTCTCTTTCTCCTTTATCTTATATATTGTGGATTGCAATACATACAATCAGGGGTTAACATGTATATTCCTTTGTATATGTTCAATGATCAGTACTTGTCTGGCCTTACCATTTCAAACAATTACTAGCACAATGGTCCATTCTCTTTCTTACCTAACCTCTGACTCCCACACACTTTGGGAGATTCCAACCACTGACAAGTCTTCCTGTTCCATGTATTGGCTCACTTTTGATATTGGTCTCATACTATTTTTTATTTTTATAAAGGATGCTTTCTTTATAAGTTCTTTTCCATCTTGGATATAGTAGTTGCCTTTTCTTCTCATCCTTTTGGAATTCTGTGAGGTAGCAAAGTTTTTCTCACTAGACCCAAGTCACAGAACTATCTCTCTTATCTTTAAGTCCTCATGGCACATTTCCAAATGACCCATTTCTTCATAAGTCTTTACAATACTTGGGGTACATAATTTGTTTCACATAGATACTACTAAATTAGTCACTGTCAGCTTTTCACATTTTCATGTTACCTTTGGTAAATGCATGGGCACCTAACTCCCTAGGAAAATTACTGACATGTACTGGAGTGCTAACTCCACAATATAGACAACTCAGTCATAAAACATTCTGTGTGCTATGCCCGGCTGCGCCAGCAGGTGACAGGCAGGAGAAGACTTGTCTACATCCCCAGGACTCTGCCCTGTGGTCCCTGGATGGTTGATGGTCTGACATAGAAAAGACTGGGGCCCCTGGATGAACCCAGAGCCATGGCAGAGCCTGGCAAGCTACACAGGGTGTAATCTATATGCCAAAAACAGTAGCAATAATGGACCTCATTTCCAACAAGTGGAGCCATTACTGGTGCCTGCTAGAGCAAATTAGTAACAATGGGAAGACAAGTGATAAGTTACAAGTGACAGTGACTTATAGGGAGATGGAGGAGAAAAGGGGGTAGGACTTCTACCAGACTGGAGACAGAGCATATGGTAACAAAGTGTGAGAACTATTTATGCTGAAACTCTAAGAGAATAACAACTTTGAGGAGTAAAGAAATGAGAACAGATTCTGGGCCTATCTTGTTCCAGGTAGCAATCATGAATAAGTCTCTTATAATTTCACATATTAAGATAAAAATGTATTGGGCATGTAAATATATCTTTTCCCAATTTTTTAAAGAGTCATTTTTTAATTGTTTAGCAAGGTTGCAATAGTTCTGCCTTTTATCCTTAATCTTGGGTTCCAAAGTTTTCCACCCCTGATTCTGAATAGTATCATTAATTAAGAACACTTAGATCTGAACTAAAGCTTGAACTATAGAGTCACAAGGAATAATGCTAAGATAGAGTCTCAGTACATAAATTTAATCAAGTTGATTTGCTTCTTTGTACCTCAGTTTTAAGATGAAAAAAAAAGACACAGGAAAAAAATGAATTGCTAATGTTCTCTGGGCTTACCAATATCATTAAATCTGAATTAGCTCTCAATATTCAGATAAACACACAGTCGTTTATTACAGACATCTAGACTCTACATCCTTGCTTCTATCTCAGAAATGCATATTTTTTGAAGGACTTGTATCTCAGAAACATATTTTTGAAGGAATTGTGGAGCTTAATTTCTGTTACTGGCTTACCACTTTCTATTTTTTCCCAAATGCAAGTGACCTAATTGCTGTGGGCCTCAGGCTCCTCCTCTATAAACTAGGAGAACACTGCCCACTTCACTGAATCAGGAGTTAAAAATATATGAGATTATAATCATAGCATAGATTAGATGCTAATTTATGGTCATTCCTGTTTTTTTTATTTCATTCCTCTCCAAAATGTCATTCATCACCTTGGACATCTTCACTAGTATGGGTCTAACTAGTTATTTTCCTGGGATACTTACTGAGTTCATTAGATAACAACCATGATTATTAGAGAGCTAGATATTATAATGAGATGCAGGTTTAAAGTCTAAGGTCTAAGGTCATTTTTGAATTGACAGACTGATTCTTTTTTTAAGTATTTTATTATACCACTGTGAGATATACAATTACAAAGATGTTCATATATGAATTTTGGTCATACAGTGTTCCAGCACCCATCCCTCCACCAGTGCCCATCTCCCACCACCAATGTCTCTGGTTCCCTCCCCCTCCCCCAGCCCACCTCCCTGGTTATTAATTTCTTTCCCTTTCTCTCTATCTCTTTCTCTTTTCCTTCTATTCCAGATTGCAGATTACAGAACATACATTGAATGGTTGTCATGTGTATCTTTTTGCCTGTATTTAATGCTCAGTTCTAGGTTGGTATTAGTACTTTTGACAATTGTTAGCACACTGTTCCATTTTCTGCCTTACCTAGCCTCTGACTCCCACACGTTTGTGATAATTTCCGCCTTTGACAAAACCTCCTGATACATGTTTCACTTGACCTTGGATATTGGTATCATAATAGATACATATATATTTATGTCATGCAAATAAACACAGTCATTCTATATCTGTCTCTCTCCTTATGGAAAACTTCACTCAACATGATCTTTTCCATGTTCATCCATTTATAGACAAATTTTATAATTTCATTTTTCCTAACAGCTGCATGGTAGTCCATTGTGTAGATGTACCAAAGCTTCTTTATCCAGTTTTTGATTCTCGGGCACTCTGGTTGTTTCCAGATTCTGGCTATTGTGAATAATGCTGCTATGAACATAAAGCTAGGGATGGTGTTTCCGCTGGTATTTTTGGCTTCCCAGAGTATATTCCCAGGAGTGGTATGGCTGGGTCAAATGGGAGTTCAATTCTAGTCTTTGGAGGAATGTCCATATTGTTTTCCAGAAAGGCTGTTCAGTGGCATTCCCACCAACAATGGATGAGTGTCCCCTTTTCCCCATTTTGACAGGCTGCTTCTAAACCCTATTTTCCACCACTGGCCTTTTCATATTATAAGGATAATGATTGTTGTCCTAAATTTTTTTCCTTCTTCAAAGTCAATATCTATAGTTATTTCAACCAACCCTCTTTTATATGGAGCTATTGTGAATTCCTTCATCAGATGTTTCTTTGGGAATGATTTTTAAGATTTATTTTTATTATTTCACAAAAATAAAGTTCATTATAAATAATATACATATGTATGTGTATGTATATATGTATGCATAAATACACACACACACACATATATATATATACATATATATATTATTCCTGATGTAATATTTGCTCTTAAGCAATCTACTAAGAGAATCTTCAATCCTTTACTATTACAAGGGTTTTTATACAGTTGACTATGCTGGCATTTTTTTTTTTTTGCTTTTTGGGTCACACCCGACAATGCTCAGGGGTTACTCCTGCCTCTGCACTCAGGAATTACTCCTGGCGGTGCTCGGGGGACCATATGGGACGCCAGGGGCCAGGGATCGAACCCGGGCCGGGACAGGCCGGCCGCTTTCAAGGCAAATGCCCTACCCGCTGGGCTATCGCTCTGGCCCCGACTATGCTGGCATTTGATCATGGAAATAACTTGATCTTACAGCTTCCCTGACTGGTAGTAGGTAACAAAACATAAATCTTAAGTTTTATTTAGAAATCATTGAAAAGTGGATGTAGAAAGCCGTGTTGCAACTCTGTAAAATTCAGATGCCTCATTAATCTTACTTGGCATTAACATTATCTCAAATTAAAAATTCACTATATTCTCATCCTATTTGTGCAAAGAAAGATTGTCTGCCCAGAAATTTCAAGAAATTAGATGTGACCAAATACAATTTGGCCAAGAACCTCTATACTCAATTACCTTGTGCTTAGGTGGTAGCAAAATATCCTGTTTTCTACTTAGAGCATCTAATTGTCATTTCACTTGATAACCTCTCTGGAATTTTTTTATTGGTACACTGGCTTATTTTGTTGAGCTCTGAACTGAATGCCTTGGCAAGGCATGGAAAATCAGATGGGCTGGACATGTAATGTGATTTGGAGACAACCGCTGGACTAGAGTCATTACCAACTGGATCCCACGGGATGTCAAAAGATCACGTGGCTGCCCACCTACAAGATGGTCAGACTTCCTTGTAAAGACCCTGAAGGAACGGTTTGAGGCTCTTCATATTCCTGAATCAACCAGATGCCATTGGGCTGCCTTGGCACGTGATAGGGTCCAATGGAAATATTACTGGCGCCCGCCGAGCAAATCGATGAATAACGGGATTCAAGTGATCAAGTGATCAAGTGATCTGAACTGAAATATTCTTTTCTTTAACTTGTTCTGATACAAAATCTAGTACTGTCGAATTGCAGTCCTCAATTCTTACATTCCCAGGGATTTGAATTTCCAGAGTACCTTGGATATTTTATTTTAAAAAATGCTTATGTAGCTTCCATTGATCACTTGTATCACTTGAATCCCGTTATTCATCTATTTGCTTGAGTGGGCACCAGTAACATTTCCATTGGACCTAACACGTGCCAATGCAGCCCAATGGCATCTGGTTGATTCAGGAATATGAAGAGCCTCAACCCGTTCCTTCAGGGTCTTTACAAGGAAGTCTGACCATCTTGTAGGTGGGCGGCCACGTGATCTTTTGACATCCCGTGGGATCCAGTTGGTAATGGCTCTAGTCCAGCGGTTGTCTCCAAATCGCATAACATAATGCGATTTTGGAGCTTCTATTGTAAGGGAAATTTTTACTTTCAAAGTTTAAATCATTTTAATGATTTAGACAATCCCCTGACATATTTTCTATGATGTCAATACACAGTGTATAGTGGTAAACTGTACACAGTATCTTTTATTGAGGCTATTTTCATGCAATCACATGTACCCATTTACTACAAAATAAAATTTAGGAAGAATTGTATCTAAGGTCCAGCTTTTTCTACTTCCCTCAAGACTGAATTAACTCCACATCCACCAAATATTAGCTTCTTGCAAATTTAAGCTTCCCTTTAACTTACTGGTGGCCATGACTCTTCACTTGATCACTTGAATACATAAACATGACTCTTATTTGAATAAAATTACAAATTTTTTTCTGACATGAGGAACTGTGCTCATGCTACCTGGATATGTGATATTCCAGCCTCTCGTAGCTCTGTAGACCCCAATGAAAAGCAATGTGGGCTTGATGAAAAGCTAAGACTGAAATCAATCACATGTTCTTGGGTACTTAGAATTAGATTTCAATGCCATAGGATAAAACTTTTATACTATATTTTTTCAATTTCTTAAAAAAGATCACAAGGTGGTGAAGAAGTTTGATTCCGAGATGCAAGACATATGAGAGATCTACAATCCTATGCAATAAAAACCCAAATTGGCGATAATAGAGAAGAACAACCATTAATGCTCTTACTTTGCATATGGTTGAACCCAGTTTGATCACCAGAATTAACAGGAGGGAAACCATGCTTACCGAGTCAGGAGTAAACCCAGAGCATCACTGAGTGTGAGCTCAAAGCTCTACTCCTGAATAAACAACAAATTGCTGTCAGAATGTAAGTTTCATGAAGATAGGAATCTCCATAAATGCACCAGCAATGATACCAACATATCATTAAGTGCTAGCAGGTACTAAACAACTGCATATTGAATAAGTAAATAATTTAATAATGAAAGGATTTTAAATGACTTTTCTAACACCGTGTAATTTCTATATTTATTTTATTGACTCTTAGACATGGGGCAGAGCGGTTCCTTGCTCTCCCTGTGCCCAGCCGTTCATGAGGCAGTCTGGAGGCATGGTGGGTTCTAGCCTTGGCCCACCACCCCGGCAGAACCTCACAACAGGCCAGACGACCCCCCACCCACTCCATGGGTGCCGCCATTTTCCACATCCGACTTCCCTCTCTTCAGAACTCCACCCAGTCGACCAGCCCATTACAGCCCGGCTCGCGCGGTCATTCCCATGACCTAATATAATGGTTTGAGGCTCTTTATGTTCCTGTAGCAAGCCGATGCCCTTTGCTCTACTGGCATGAGACAGGACATATGGAGATATTACTGGTGCCCGCTCTAGCAAATAGATGATTAACGGGAAGATCGTGATCGTGATCGTGATCGTTATTTTACTTACTAGTCAGTTCTTGCAGATTCTGTTTGAAAATTCTGTGTTATCTCAGATGCTTGGAATTTAGCTTTCAGAAAATTTTCATCAATAATTGGCCCTAAGGTTAAAATTGACATGTGGCCAGCAGTGTAGTTTTGAATCCATTAGATTGGTAGTAGCAGGAAGAAGTATAAATCAAAGAAAGGAAATAGAACTCATGAGGTCAAATCTTAAAATCTAGATCATTCCATGGCTTGTCTATTATAATATTTGTTTTAAAAAAGAACACTGAGTCATCTATATTTATATGTTGTTTTATTTTTATAAATAAGAAGTAAAGAGACCATGATGATTTTTGAAAATCAAGCTTCCTGGGATATGAAACCAATGAAATATCCAATTAAGATAAAGAGTCATGAAGTTTCATATAAAGAATAAAACGGTTTAAGGAAAAAACATACCTGGGACCCTTCACCTTTCTGACCATGCATCTAAATGGATTACTTCAGTCAACATAAGTTTTCTTATGTTGGTAAGAAAGATCTGAGTGTTGATTTGGTTCATGTGCTTGACACTTGTTCATGAATTTTCCAAACTATAAACAAGAATAGAATCTGGGACTGGTTATGCACACTTTATTTTGGATCTCAACTTCTCACTTTTAGTCATTAGCTAGTCATGTTCATCATCAAGCAGGAAATCTTCTAATGTAGTGTTGTTTGTTAGAGGATTAAGCAGGCACATAGGAAGTATCTTTCATTCCTCAATCCTGTCACTGAATCTCATTTGTCTTCAAACCCTCAGCATTTGCTATTCAGCATTAAATTGATATATTGTATTCAGTGACTCCAAATTTGTGTTCGTGGGCAAAATCAAGGACTTTTCTGATTACAAAGGTAAGTATGAGTGAGACTACTATTCCTTTTCCAGACAGAGCTCTTGGTGGTCATGGTTTACTTAAAAGGATTTGAGACTTTAACAAAAATATAATTGACTCTATTCCTGGTTAGAAGAGTAGCTGGTGTGCCCTTTCTATCTGCACTCCAGCTCTTTCCCAGTAACCATACATGTTACTTTTTTATAAGTAAGGGAGAGGTTAGACTAATGGTGCTAAAGCTCTGCAGGGATGGACAAAGACTCTGAGGAGGTTAAGATCCACCTTTCTAAAGTTTGTGGAGGGAGAGCAAAGGAAAGTGCACAATTAGAATTAAAATGCACTGCCTTGGATACCCAGCATGAAAGGGAAAGGAATTTTAAAAGATGTCTTACTTCTTTCTTTTATGAAAAAAGATAACAGCCTTTAAAATAAGACTTTCTTCATGGCCTAAAAGACCCCAGGATCTCACTTTGAGCTTTGAATGACAACACTCTCATTGCTTATTTCAGTTGCAGCCTCAAAAAAAAATCATTAACTTATGAGGAGGGACATATCACAGGAAAGAGGAAAAGAATAGTGAGGTATGATGCTCCTAAAGTTATCCCAACATAATTTCTTCATTCTTATCTTGAAGAGGAAAATATATTTGACTGCTCGATATATTATAGTTCTTGAAATCAGTTTTTGAATTATGAAACACGTCTTTGTTATATTGCTCAATTTGCTAAAGGTGTTTAAAAATAATAGTCATTGGAGAAAGAGAAACTGAATTAAAGAAACTGAAATTTTAGATACCATCACATGGAGACAACTATTACTGTCTCATCAGGTGAGGCCTTTCCTGGACCCCACACCAAATATTTTAGCTTGCCTGCCTTCTACCCAGGACATCTTTGCAAATATAAGTGTCTTAGGGAGGGCACATAATGAATTGTTAGGAAAACTCCAGAGGCACCTGGGTCATCCAGAGACTGACTGTAGGTGCAGTAAGTGGACTGAGACAAAAGGGCAGGGCTGATTGCTTTTGTGACATCTGAGTAGTTAGATTGATGGTAAGGACAAGAGAACTGGGAGGAGAATGAAGATTTTATTGCAATTTGACAAAGAACTAAATTTCTACAGACATAAAAATTGGTATGCCACAGAGTTCCCTCCTCTATGTTGGTGCACTTAAATTGGTGACAAGATAAACTTAGTTTCTCATAGCACAAACAATCTCTGTCTTTACTTCTTTACTCGAATATCTCAAATGGTCATGCTGATTGAATCTTAGTTATAGGTTTCTTAAGAGTAAATCCCTCCCCGCCTAAATGGTCATAGATTTTGTGAATAAGGTTTTGTGGTGGGGAAAGGATGCCTGAACATTTGGTATACTCCAACCATATGTTCAGGCAGGTTGTGGTGAGGGGGGAGGGAAATGGCACATTGGTATTGGGAAATGTGCACTGGTAGAGGGATGGATGTTGGAACACTGTATGACTAAAACCCCAATCATGAACAGCTTTATAATTGTGCATCCTACAGTGATTCAATTAAAAGAAAAAGATGCCTGAACATTTCAGAGTTCTGAAAGTGTTTGAGACTGCTCTGGGTGTTCCTCACAGGTGCCTTTCAATTGGGATGGAACCCTTCATCTAAACTGTAATGCAAGATCCAAAGGTTTCCTACAGGGTATTGATGATCTTTAAAAATATCCTTTGCTTTGTGGGAGATTTGCTTGGAAGAAATTAAAAAACACAAATCTTGTTAAGGAGACAACAAATAGTCCTTGGAAAGATGGGTTGGGCTCTCTCGGTACAACATCACCATGAAACTTTGTTAGGTCCCAGGAAATCTCATAAATTTGCGGATAAGAATGTTCTTAAATTTAAGCTATGAAGATATTTATTTTTCTTTTTTAATTTTTTTAAATTAAATCTCCTTGAGATAAACAGTTATGAATTTGTCCATAATTGGGTTTCAGTCATACAATTTTCCAACAGCCATCCCTTTACCAGTGTAGATTTCCAACCACCAAGTCCCTAATTTCTCTCCTTCCACCCAATCTACCAGCCCCTCTATGTAATCTGCCTCTATGACAGTCTCTCTCTCTTTCTCTCTCTCTCTTTGGTTATTATAGTTTGCAACACAAGTATGTAAAGTTATCGTGTCTATTCCTTTATCTACGTCTAACCCGAAATTATTATTGTTCGGAGTGATCATTTCCAACTTCTCTATTCTGACTGTTTCCCCCTGTCCCCCCGTCACTTGTGACAAGTTTCCAACTGTGGACCAGTTCACCTAGACATCATTTCAGTTGGTCTTCCTTGGGAAATGAAAGTCCCATAATTTTTCTATACCCACATATGAATGCAAGAATTCTGTGCTTGTTCCTGTCTTTCGGACTCATTTCACTCAGCATAATACTCCATGTTCATCCATTTATAAGCAAATTTCATGACTTCATTTTGTCTAGAAGCTGCATACATTCCATTGTATATATGCACCATAGTTTCTTTATCCAGTTGTCTGTTCTTGGTCATTCCGGTTCTTTCCAGATTCTGACTATTGTGAATAATGTTCCAATGTTCATTGAAGACATTTCTTAACAGGGCCCCAAATATTCCAAATATATCCCCAAACATGTCGTAAAATTAAGTGGTCAAGTTAAAAACATACTTTTCTAATAAATTGTTGTGAGGAGGCTCATGTAAACAATCATGATTTATAACAGAGAGAAACAATATCTTAAAGATATACAGGCACCTCATTTCCCAAAGAAATGATATACAGAATGATACAAATTCTACAAATTAAATAATCTGGCAGAGGAAGTAGGTCAACTAAAATGTAAACAAAATTCACAGAAGAAATCTGAAATTTTGTTAAAGATACAAGAAAATGCATCATGTCATCAGTAAAGATGTAAATTTGACATGACAAATCTCACACTAACAAAATCCAAAAGTTTGATAATATGTTGGCAAGGATGTGGAGCTATAGATAGACTTGCACCTAGCTAGTGAATATGTATATTAATAGCATTTTAAAAAAGAATTTAACAAACTATGTTGTTTTTGTACAAATCCCTTAAGTTAATAATTCCACTTCTTGATATATAACATTGTGCTTTTTCTATGTTATCAAACATGAAGGAAATAATTTACAATACTCTAACACCTAATAGTAATATACTACTTACTAATTAAGACTACTATACAATGCAATTATGGTGCAAACATTAAAAAATGGAACATAACAACAGTCAAATGAAAGAAGTGAAGCTATCAATGTGTATATATCAATGTGTACATACATTATAAAATTACTTTGATAATTGCAACTAAATATGTAAGAAATAGCTTTTAAATGTATAAAAGCATTTATTTAAGTATGTGAACTTGATAAGATTATACAAAATAATACTTTATGTTTAGGATTATTCTCTTGTATCACTTGTGATCACTTGTGATCAGCTCTTCTGCTGGGTGGAGCTCTGACAAGCTATGGAGTCCGGATGTTGACAATGGCTGCCCTCATGGTATGGGGGGTTCCTCTGGCTTCTTGCGAGGCTCGATTGGGATGACAGACTCAGATACACAGGACAGAGCTACTACCAGCTCTCCCTGTGCCCAGCTGATCATGAGGCATCCAGGAGGGAAGTCGGGTTCTAGCTCTGGCCTGCCAACCCAATTGAGCCTCGCAAGAAGCCAGAGGAACCCCCATACCAGGAGGGCAGCCATTTTCAACATCCGACTCCATAGCTTGTCAGAGCTTCACCCAGCAGAAGAGCTGATCACAAGCCCTGCTAATCAGAAAAGTCCCTCTTTCCCTGTCTCGTGGCAGACACTTTTGCGGCCACACAGTTTACCAATAAATGTACACGATGAGAGCCTATTAGTATTCCATCCACACAGCAGAGCCTGGCAAGCTACCCATGTCGTATTTGATATGCCAAAACCAGTATCAATTATAGACCTCATTCCCATGACCTGAAGGAATGGTTTGAGGCTCTTCATGTTCCTAGAGGAAGCTATGCCCTTGGGCTACACTAGCATGTGACAGGATGTATGGAGATGTTACTGGTGCCTGCTCCAGCAAATTGATGAATAACGGGAAGACAAGTGATATAAGTGAAGTGAATTCTTTATGTTGCATGGAGATTCATGAAAATACTTAGGCAAAGGAAAGAAAACACTAAAGGCAGTATTTTTGGTTTTCTAGGAAAGAAGAGGGAGGATTTCAAAAAATATTCAGTTCCTCTGGTTAAGTTTTATTCCTTATTAGAAAATTCAGTACATAGTTATGCAATTTTTATGTGTATACCTTAAATACAACAAATTTCCTTTTAAAAGTAAGTTCATGGTAGCTCATATTAAATTGAAAGAGCTTTATCCTGGAACAAAAGTAGGTCTTGGGAAATTATCACATTTTTCAAAGTTATATAATATATTCAGCTGTTACAAGAAAAGAGCTCTCATACAATAGACAACAAAAAAGTTCATGTCAGGAAGAAGTTAAGCAATGGCTCTGTCGACCTGACAACCTTTTTTTTGAATTTCTTTAATTTTATTATACCACTGTGAGATATAAATTACAAATTAATTATATTAATTATATTAATGTAATTATAATTGCAAAGATGTTTATGGTTGGTTTTCAGTCATAAAGTGTTCCAGCATCCATCCCTCCACCAGTGCATATTATTTACCACCAATGTACCCAAATTGCCTTCACCTTCCCCAGCCTACCTTTTGAGCAGGCACTTTTCCTCTCTCTCTCTCTCTCTCTCTCTCTCTTTTATCTCTTCCCTCTCTCCCTCCCTTCTCTTACACATTGTGGATTGCCATATATACGTTTAAGGTTTATCATGTATATGCTTTTCCTAAATTTAATGGTCAGTTCTAATCTGGCATTACCATTTTTCACAGTAGAACACTGGTATATATTTATATCTCACAAATGGATACAGTCATACTATATCTGTCCTTTTCCTTACTGTCCTTTTCCTTCTGACTAATTTCTGTCCATCCATTTGTAGGCAAATTTCATGACTATGTCTGCCCTGACAGTCACATAGTATTCCATCGTATAGATGTATCATAGTTTCTTTATTGAGTTGTCTGCTCTCTGGCACTCAGGTTGTTTCCAGATTCTGGGTATTGTGAATAGTGCTGTGATGAATATAGAAGTGCAGATGGTGTTTCTATTGTGTGTTTTGGGGCCTCCAGGATATATTCCCAGGAGTGGTATTGCTGGGTCAAATGGAACTCAATATCAGGTTTTTGGAGGAATGTCCCTTATTGTTTTCCAGAAGGGCTGGACCAGTTGGCATTCCCACCAATAGTGAATGAGAGTCCATTTCTCCCCCACATACACATCACCACTGGTTATTGCTACTCTTTTGGATGTGTGCCAACAGACTCCCACAAATAGCTAAAGCAATCTTTGGGAATAGAGGATGGATTGCTTCTCGGCATTTGGCTAAGATCAAGTGTGGGAAAAGAGGATGGGAGTTATTATCTTCCTCAACTTCATATTTTACTACAAAGCAGTGATAATTAAAATGGTTTGGTATTGGAATATAGACAGACCTGTAGACCTATGAAATGGAACTGAATATCTTGACACATATTCTCAAATATCACTTGATCACTTGACATCCTGTTATTTATTGATTTGCTTGAGTGGGTGCCAGTAACATTTCCATTTGTCCCTGTCATGAGCCAGTGTAGCCCAATGGCATCTGCTTGCTCCAGGAATACGAAGAGCTTCAAATGTTTGTTCAGTGTCTTGACAAAGTCTAACCATCTTGTAGGTGGGTGGCCACATGATCTTTTAACATCCCGTGGGATCCAGTCAGGAACAGCTCTAGTCCAGGGAACATCTCCAAGTCACATTACATGTCCAGCCCATCTGATGTCAATCTCATCCTGATTTCAAATATATGATCACGTAGTATTCAATAAAAGGAGTGGAAATATTAAGTGGAACAATGAAAGCCTCTTCAAAAAGTGATGCTGGGAAAACTGTGCAGCTATGTAAAAATATTAACTTTGAACTCCTTCTAACAGCATGCAATTCAGATCATAATGGAGTAAATATATCAACATCAGACTTGAATCTATAAGATACTTGGAAGAAAACATAGGCAAAACTAGTACATTAAGCTAAAGGCATCTTCAAGTTGAAACACCACTGACAAAATAAAGATAAATGGATTATATGAAACTGAAAATTTTCTGCACCTCAAAAGAAATGGTGACCAAGATACAGAGACATCCCATAGAATGGGAAAGAATATTTAACCAATACCCATCTGTTAAGAGGTTAATGTCGACGATATACAAGACACTGGTAGAAATTTACAAGGAATAAACATCCAAACCAATTAAAAAAATGTGGTGAAGAAATGAACAGAAACTTCCTCAAAGAAGAAATTAGAATGACCTAAAGGCATGTGAAAAAGTGCTCTCCATCATTAGTCATCAGGGAGATGCGAATCAAAATGACTGAATACCTTATACAGAAGAAATTCATTTTTGTTATGTTTTTTGTAACAACCTTCACTTCTTTTGTTAAATGCTTCCTTTTCTTTTCAACAGTCACACTCATTCCCTTCTCTACTCACAATCCTCACTTTTATGGACATCTCTGGAGGATATAACAAAAGTAGAAGCTAGCCACCAAGCTGCGTGGATTGACTTAGGATGTACAGCACAAAGTTATGGAAATCCAAATGACTGTGCTGGGTATATTGGAAAAATTCTTGTGCATCTCTCCTCCCTTACTGAGAGCTTAATACAGCATCACCTCCAGTGCAGCTTCACATTCTGTTTGGAGTGCTACCAGCTAGACTGAGCAAAGGCTCTGAGGTGCATTTGTCAACCATTCCGATCAAGCTGTGTTTGACAATGGTCCCAGCCTTGAGCTCTCCAGAACTAAAGGTCTCTATATCATCTGTATGAATATGAATAAATTTGTCCTGTTCTTGCAACCAGAGGGATTCTAATTGATAAATCTTTCATTAGTAGTAAAGTTAACCTCCTGAAACCAACCATTTCATTTTGGCTAAAAAAAGACATTATTCTGCTCTTCTGTATGCACTCTTCTTCCAACTACTAGGTCATTAGTTTCCCTGAATCGGTTTCCTAACCACCTCTGCAGATAATAAAGAGAAGCACAGCTGGCTCTACTGTGTTCCAAACATAGGCCTTTGTCACAGAATTGCCTAATCAAAACAACTCAAATTGCCTTCTTAGAAATTAAACTCTTCTTTTAACTAGAGACACTCTTCCAAGCCAAAAACACTTGATGAAGGCCCAGTAAGGGGTGGGGGGTCACTGTTATATTCACATCAAATCTGAGAAAAGTGAAGGAAACAGAATGGAGTCCATGAGGAGGTAATTTGTTTATTTTGTCAGATGTTTTGTAACACAGGTGATGGTCTAAATTTAAATATCCTTTAAACAGCATGTACCCAGACTAATGAAAATCAAAGTTCAAGGGCTTGTTCCAATTGTGATGAACAATTTACCCATTTGTAAGGATTTATTGACTAGCTGGGGAATATTTAAAATTTGCATTTCACTTACCACTGTAGATTTTTTTCCAAGAACATTTAATCTTTTCTCTTTCTCTCTGTTCCTTAAAAGGTCTTGACTTGCTATTCATAAATGAAGTTACCCTCGTCTGATTCCTCTTCAGTGAAATGAAACCATCTTTAAATAACTCACCTAGATGGCTGAGCTTTAAAACTTTTTGGACAATTTCTTTCTGTCAAGTTCCTGTGTGTTATTCTGTTCTATTTTATCCTAATATATTTCATCCTGTTTTAAATTGTCTGGTGCAAGATCAACTAAATTAGTTGCTAAATGAGAAGGATTTCATTAACTAAGAAGTATTTCATATTTGTTTAGAAAAACCTTTGAATCAGTAAAATTACGTTTTAGTTTTTTCTATTTTTTTTGTAATAATCTGCAGATATTAGCACCTGGACATCTTTTTAGTTTTGTTTGTTTTGTGGCAACTGACTACAGTAAGTCTTTCATAGTCATTTGCCTTTTGCAAATTGTTGTACATAGAGTCCTTCCCCTCTCTGCTCTACATAATGATTAATCCTTCATGATTTTCCTCAGGTTCCTTTTCCAGCTACCAATTAGGGATTATCCAAAATGACATATTTACAACTAAGTGACAGATGGGGGTAAGGGGGCAAACATGTTTCTTCCATTCACCCTGATGCCGTTGCACTTGCTATGTGGTCTTTCTTTCTGATGTTGGCATTTACATGGGAGACTATATTCCTGACCTCTCCAACCACTTCCCTCAATGTTCTCCTACCCAAGGAGTAGAAACATCTCCTCACAGTTAATCCCTATATTCCAAAAATTATGTTAATTGGTTCTTATACTAGTTCTCTCCACAGAACTATTTAGCCTTTCCTTTTTTCTAGTCTGATATATTACTAATGGATGTTATGATTGGTTTACACTTATTAACTCATATTTTGAATGAGTTCTGTGACTCAGTGGCTGCAAAGGTTCAAAATTCTGGAGAGAAGGGTATAAATTGAGTTCAACATTCTACATGATGTTTTCCTCTTGAGGCATTTGTCAAGTCATAAGAAGCTTAGGCGAGAGATATTTGAGACAATCAAAAGCTAAGCAGTTCATCTGCTTTTGCATGCGGCTGACCCAGTTCGATCCCCTGGCATCCCATATGTTACCCTGAGCACCACCAGGAGAAATTTCTGAACACAGAGTCAGGATTAACCCCTGAGCATTGCTGGGTGTGACCCTAAAAAGCAAGAAAGAGAAAGCTAAGCAGAGATTTTAATAATCTCAGGGTGTTTAGTCTTTTGTAAACACTCAGGCACACACAAGTACACACACACACACAGTCACATTACTTGTATTACTTGTCTTCCAGTTGTTCACCGATTTGCTGGAGCAGGCACCAGTAACATCTCCATGTATCCTGTCATGTGCTAGTGTATCCCAATGGCATCTGCTTGCTCTAGGAACACGAAAAGCCCCAGATCATTCCTTCAGTTCATGGGAATGAGGTCTGTAATTGTTACTGGGTTTTGGCATATCAAAATGACACAGGTAGCTTGCCAGGCTCTGCCATACACTCACACATACACTCATAAATTTCTTCTTTTGTTGCCATGGTTGCAGTGACTAGTAATTACAAATTCTTACTTATTTGCCGGACTTACAGTTGCAATGCTTGTCCATGTTTGCATTAAAGGCTAGTCACTCATCGGTGTTTATACTCACTCAGGCTATGGTACTTACTGGGGGCATTATGTTGCTCACAGATGTGTGTTGGTGTGCCACAAATCCTGGCCATTGTGTCCCTATGGTTTGATTGGGGTGCTACCGATGATTACATGTTCTGTGATAGTTAAAGGTTTCCAAAGAGTACAGCTATAGGGACAGCGCTTAGTATATTTGGGCAGCAGTGAGGGATAAAATCATGGTCTAATATTTGCCGGGCAGGCACTCACAGCCTTTGTGTCTTATCTCTGGCCCTCTCACACAGGAATTGAAAGCCATCAAGGAGGTATCTTGGAAATATATGAATACTTAGTTGAGGTTGTGAATGACTCCTCCCAGGAATAAGATCATAAAGGAAGTAGGTAAGTCCTTACAAAACCTGAAAAATAACCTTAAATTATCTTAATCTTGATTAAATTAAGATAGTTTTCCCAAGGTGGTCTGCCAGAAGAAAATTAAATTCTACTGGGAAGAATATAAATCATCAAAAGCGTCTATATTTTTAATGTGTAATAAAACAAACAATATGTGACAGAAAAAATTGCCTATGTGGCTGGAAATCAAGAGAAAGAAAATAACTATAATGTAATAAAACTCCAGCTACATAATAAGACTCTTACCTTTGAAGTTACCCGAGAAGTACTTTTAAGAAACAGTTGTTCTCTTATTTAAGGAAATAATTATTTTTGATGGAAAATAGAATCTATAAAAGATTTAAAGTGAAATCTATAACTAAATTTTAAGTTATTTAAATTAATTTTCTTCTGCCTTTCTACATCTGGGGACCAACAGTGATCCACAAAACTGCAGCTGAAGACCACTGCTTAAACCATTTCCATAGATGAGTTTGCTAGGTTTGTTTGTAAAATAAGTCAGTACCAGTGGTCTAGTATGTAAAATAATTAGGTAAAATACAAAATAGAAATACGTTGACTGAAGGAATTAACAAGAGAAAAAAACAAAGAGGAAATAAAAAGGGCATGCCCCAAACCCAATATATGTAATTGAAGTTCCAGGAGGAAGAAAGTATAAGGGAAAATAATGAGTGCTCAAAGAGTTTGAAGAGGTGAAGGCAAACTATTTGACAAAATTTACTGGAAGACCCGATAATATATTCAAAGAGATCTATACTTGAACTCTTGTAGTAAAACTGGTACAATCAAAGTCAGTGAAAATCTTAAAAACTAGGGGGAAAATAAAACTTACCAGTTTTATAGCAGCAATAATAACACTGGCACAGACATCACATGGTAAAAGAAGGCTAAATTCCAATGTAAATACTTTTTGTATTTCCTGTTTGGGAGGAGAAATGGGAGGGACTACATCAGGATGTATTCAGGGGTTACTCCTAGCTCTCTGTGGTGGCATTGCTCGTGGTGGTTGCTCAGGGAACTACTTGGCACAATGACCAAACTTGGACCTTCTGTGAGAAATGTTGTTGAGCTTTCTTTCTGATACCTAAAATATGTTCTAACTTTAAGATCTATATTTTAAAAATTATAGTAAAATACTTTCAGACAAACCAAAAGAAGTCTTTAACTTATATTAAAATGTAACTTCATACTAAAAGTAGGGGTAACAAGAAGCACATTATAATAATTAAAGACTTTTTTGGGGAGAACATGACCAGTTCCCCATTACCACAAATTATGCATTTGTGTTTCCCTGATTTGGGGAAATTGCAGGGGTCAGCCCATCCAGAATGCAATGGGGATGCCTCGCCCTGCCCTGCAAAAATGACCTTTGTATCTCCCTTGCCAAATATTATTTAAAAACTCTTCAATTCAAAAATTGTAGCAATATAAATTTTACTAGATTTGGAGCCATGAAGATAGGTTGATCTTCCAAGGTGGTCTGCATATGATTAGTTGCTGGATCCAGGAGTCAAGTCTAATAGTTGATTGTTGCCTAGGTATGATCTTGTAGTCCATATGATCTCTGTTGTGCCAACTCAGCTCTTCCTTTGTTATTCAAAAAAAGCCAGGAAAAAATTACTTTAAACTGAGTGTTAGCCTTTATAAATGATAGACTTTGAATTTTATTTAATTTTATATCAACTTTGTGAAATAGGTTTTACTTATTTCATCGTCTCCAAACATTTGATGATACAACATAAAAAAATTCTTGAATTGTAAAGAACAAAATTCGAGGCAGATTTGACACAAAGTAGTTGTTTTTTTTTAATAATTTTTATTTATAGGTAGGTAGATATGTTCACTCTGCAGCATATTAAACTGTGAATTTAAGATTGGTGTTTCTTATTTATTATATTTAATTTAAAAAAATCTTTAAAACCTGCTGAGGAAATAAGTTTCACACCAAACTTTTTTTTCTATGTAGTTCCAAGAGTAGTTGGACCTTAGTTCCAACTACTATGTAGTTCCTTGAAAGAAACATACTTGGAATTGATTTTCATTAAAATTCTAAAACATCTGCTGTATAGAAATCCCACTGATATGAATGAAAAGATACTGTGTAAACTGGGGAAAAATCTGAAAATCATTTAGATTTGGAGTTCATGTACAAAAAAAAATCAATGTGTGTCTAAATTATGCAAAGAACTCAAATTCAACACCATGAAACCAAATAACCTAACTAAAATATAGGGAAAATATGGGTTGACATCTAATCTAAACAGATATAGAGATGGTAATTTTGCACCTAAAATATACTCAATGTTTATTAATATAAAATCAGGAAATTTTATATTACAGGAACAAAACCTAGTGCAGTACACATAATAAGGCTGACAGTTTAAAAACATGAACAAAGCGATATAGTTGTTAGGATATGATGAAGCAACAGGAATTCTCTTTTATCGTAGGTTTACAAATAATGGAGTCACTTTGGTGGATAGTTTTAAAATTCCTTGTAAAATTAAATCTATCATTACTATAAAACACAGCAATTAAGCTTCTATGTATTTTCCAAAATATTGAAAATTTTAGCTCCCCCTAAAATCTTGCACTCAAATGTTAATGACAGATTTATTAATAAATATCCCAAATTGGAGGCAACAAATATATCCTTTAATAAGTGACTAGGATAAACCGAATATTGTATACCCATACAGTAGAATTATATTCAATCTTTGAAATTACTTATAAATAACTGAATGAAAGAAGAAAGTCTGAAAAAAACTGACTATTGTAGAGCTTCAATTATATATTTTAGAAAACACAAAATTATAGGTGGAAAATCATAGGTGATTACTATTATTTCAAGGATAAATCCAAGAAAAACTTACAAGATGGTGAAACTAATTTTTATGATGTATGTCATGGGCAGTTTACACAGTATCTTTTCATTCATATCAGTGGAATTTCTATATAGCAGATGTTTCACTATACCTGTGAAAATCTACATGTGTAAAGCTACACAGGGGTGTAGCTTAACTGAGATAAAAGTACTCTATGTGTAAACTGGGATAGAACAATTAAGTCAGTGGTGGCAGATGGTAGGAACTGGGCTTCTCAATATTGGATTTTGAGAAAAAAGTTAAGTGGAAAAGTTGTGATATGTTCTCAACCCCTTAGTTTTATGCTTTTGGCTGAATCATTATAGTAGATAACAGAAACATTTCTAAAAAGTCATTCCAATAAACGATGGTACAGAATAAATATTTTATAACCAAGGGACTTTGTGAATCACAAATATTTCTAACAACTTAATCGTGTCTCTAAGTCTATGTATTATCAAGCATAACTCAAAAATAAATATTTTAAGGTTGTCTGATTGATCAAAGAAAAATGCAAACAAGATCAAGATAATTTCTAAGTATAGTTTAAAAAAAAGAAAAAATTTGTTCTTATGAATTTTCAGTAATTTTTTCTTGTGAACTCTTTTTTCCAAAGCATTGAAAACAACCAAGAAAGTTTAACTCTTATTGGATTCTCTCCTTACTACCTTTTATTACTCTGACTTGTCTCTTTACTCTTCTAAGTGAGTCTTTGAGGTCAAAGGTGTACCTGATTTTGTACTGTGCTTATTAGTAATATTAATTTCTTAATTTTATTGATCTGTTTATAAAACATCTGCTGCTCTAAAGTAATACAAATAGTTTCATATATTATACTCCAGAAAGTTCATTTCTTTTACTTAACTAATATATAACTTTTATAATTTGGTCAGCAATCAGTCTGAAATTTATTTTTATATCACTGTATCACTGTCTTCCCGTTCATCATCGATTTGCTCGAACAAGCACCAGTAACATCTCCATATGACCTGTCTCATGCAAGTAGAGCCCAAGGGCATCTGCTTTGCTCCAGGAACATAAAGAGCCTCAAACCATTCCATCAGGTCATGGGAATGAGGTCTATAATTGTTACTGGTATTTGGCATATCAAATACGACACGGGTAGCTTGCCAGGCTCTGCCGTGCGGGTGGCATACTCTTGTAGTCACCGCTGATCTCCCGAGCATTGCCCATATTCATTAATGGGATATAAATATATACCAGTGTTCTAATAAGTGTGGGAAATGGTAATGCCAGACTAGAACCCAGCATTGAATATACATGATAAAACCTGAATGTCTGTCAGGCAAGCCACATGTGGGGGAGGGGGAGGAAAAGTGCCGTATATAGAGGTGGAAATGAATGCTGCTGGGGGGCACTGGTTTTGGGAATGGGCCACTGGTGGAGCCACAGGTACTGGAACACTGTGTGAATAAACCCAATTATGAAACTCTTTGTATCTCATGGTGGTGTAATAAAAAGAAAAAAAACTGTATGGGGGCGGAGCTGGAGCAGTGAAAACTTAAAACATGAATGAATTTACTGGAACTGGAGAGATTGTACAGTAGATGGGAATTTGCTTTGCATGTAGTGGTCAACCTGCATTTAATCCCCGTTTACCCTATATAATGTCCCTTATAAGCACAGCTAGGAGTGACCCAAAAATATTTCACATGCTCAAGAATGTGAACCTTAGCTAAGAAACATGAGGAAGGAGGAGACAGGGACTACATGATTCTTTTCTTTTTTGCTTTTTTGGGTCACACCTGGCTATGTTCAGGAATAACTCCTGGGAGTGCTTGGGGGAGATATGGGATGCTGGGGAAGGAACCCAGGTCAGTCACGTGCAAGGCAAGAGTCTGAAGCGCTGTACTATCACTCAGGCCCTGGGAACGAAACACTTGGTCGAACACACGATGGTAGTAGCCAGATGTTGGGAAGGGAAGAGAGTATTGTTAATGTTTCAGGATTTTGTTTGTATCAGTGTAGTTTCAGGATTTTGTTTGTTTGTATCAGTGTAGTTACGATTTCAGGATTTTGTTTTTGTGCCACAATGCTTGGGGAACATGACATGCTAGGACTCCAGCCCACTGCTAGTGTATGTAACACAGGAGATCCAGCCCTTTGAATTCTCCCCAGGCCTTAGGTTCTGAGCTTCAGAAGAAGAAAATAAGTTTAAGGATAGTGTTGGCAGCAGCTGCAAAACGAAGTGTGTCCAATGGTAATACACTAAAAATACCTAAATTTCTCCATCACCTCATTAAAAACGAAATGATTACAATGGTTAGTTTTAATTATACTGTGTATTAAATACATTTCTGGGGTGTTGCCATAGTTGCAGCATTTGGGATGTTGGGATCACACATGGTATTGAAGGATGTTGCTCAGAAAGCAGGTACTCTACCACTGTCGTATCCTTAATTTCTACAGTGAATTTTAACACACACAAACACATACCAGGCATACACACAGTGTATATGACATCTAAGTTACTATGACCATTTACTAAATTTGATATTCTACTTACTAAAACTCCCATCTTTTAGAATAGCTTATTTACAGCTTTTCTAATCTGCATAAAAATAAGAGGGTGTGATGAATGGGCGGGAAGAGTGAGAGCTATGAGTGGTTGAGCACATGCTTCGTATGTAGGAAGTCTAGGTACCATTGCCATTCCCTGCCATGCCCGGTTTCCTGAGTACCACTGGATATGCCCTCACATATTAAAACACAAGAAAATTGGGTAGGCCCTGGTAAGTGTGAGCACCACAACTAAGCATGTGTGCAGCTCCAAAATTCATTTATAATACCTATATTGAAAACTTTAGATGTAATTCATTATAATTCAAGTTAATTATAAAATACATAGTGTAATTTGCATAAGAATATTTATAGAAATTCATGCATTCATAAAGTAAATGAATTGTATTTCATTATAAGATAAATGTATCCATTTAAAATATACATTTAAATATATGTTTATGGATATACATTTATCTATAAATGTGGCTATTTAAAACTGTAAATACCACATATTCTGCCTTATTATCAGTATAAAACTGTTTTATAAGGTATTAAGGTGCCATGATTTGATAATTGTTCATAGTTGAGTGAGCCAGGCAATGTTCCAACACTAGTCCAGTGTCAACTTTTCTACACTACTGTCCCTATGTTTTCTCCCACCCCCATCCTGCCTCCTTGCCATGCACATTTTTAAGTTTTGTTGTTAGGGATTCACATACATGGGGCAAAGCTGCTACCAGCTCTCCCTGTGCCCAATTGATCACAAGGCACCCGGGAGGGAAGGCAGGTTCTAGCCCTGGTACGCCATCCCAGCAGAGCCTTGCAAGAAGCCAGAAGAACCCCCACACCATGAGGGGCCGCCATTTTCCACATCTGGACTCCCCTTTCCTCAGAGCTCCACCCAGCAGAAGAGCTGATCACAAGCCCTGCTAGTCAGAATCCCACCCTGCAGCAGTCTTTTCAAGCCCAGCCCAGGTTCATCAATAAATGCACAAGATAAGAGGCGACTACAAGAGTATCCTACCCGCAATAGAGCCTGGCAAGCTACCCCTGTCGTATTTGATATGCCAAATACCAGTAGCAATTATAGACCTCATTCCCAGGACCTGATGGAATGGTTTGAGGCTCTTTATGTTCCTGAAGCAAGCAGATGCCCTTGGGCATCTAACAAGTGACTGGATGTATGGAGATGTTACTGGTGCCCACTTGAGCAAATCGATGAACAATGGGAAGACAAGTGACAAGTGACAAGTTGTTAAAGTTTAAATTAAATATGCCATTTGTTTCTCCTTTAGCTTTTGGAATATTTTAGACAATATGAGTATATATCTTATGCAACATCATTCTTATTGTCATTTATTTGAAGATACAGCTTTAAATAAATATTGATTCAAATAATTTGTTTTTGGCAATTTTATATCATGTATTCTGAGGTGATTTTATTAATGGTTATGTTAAAATCATAACTCTAGGATGCACCACTTAATATATTTTAGAAGATACTCAACAATTAGCACTTCAGTTATGACTTGCTTCATTCCTCTCATCTCTTTATAGAATCACACAACACAGATGTTAAACTTTATCACTTTACCCTGTGTTGCTTGATCTTATTTTTCCAACTGTTTAAAATTAATGCCCCAATTGTTACATTTTATTTTGACCCACCTTCCTTCTCTATAATTCAGTCTTTGCTTTCTATCTAGCATAAATAATTGACAAGTAATTCTATTTATTGAGTTTATAATTTTAGTGTTTATATTTTACTTCTTACTTTTGCTTTTTTTTAAGTTACAAGTATTATTTATCTTGTTCATTGAGTTCTAGACCTTGTTAGAGTGATTATAAAGTACAGGCTAATTTTTAAATAGTCGGAACTGAAAAATTTTAAATTTTTCCTCTAAGTGCTTTTCTACTTTCTGGATTATATTTTTTTAAAAAATTTTGTCACTGTTATTTACAGTACTGTTAATGATAGACTTTCATGCACATGATCACATCATATGCTAGTGACTGCATCATCCACCATTGTTGCAGGTGGAGACCAACAATGCCCCTAAACTTCCCCCATTCCCAACCCCTTCCCTGTGACATATTCAGTTATAGACCAGGCCCCAGGTTCTACTGCTTTTGGGCATATTTTATTCAGTTCCTATATTTCTTTATACCCACATATAAGAGTGATCATTCTATGTTTGTCCCTCTCCTGACTAACTTCAACCATCATGATACTATCCTGATAGATATCCATGTGGGAAGCCAATCGCATGATTTTTATCTTATCTTACAACAAGCAGTTTTTCATTGTGTGTATGTCTCACATTTCTTTATTCAGTTAACTTTTCTTGGACACCCATTTGTTTCCAAATTGTGGATGTTGTGAATAGTGCTGTAATGAACACAGAAGTACAAATATCATTTTTAAATAGGGCTTTTGGGCCATTGGTGTATATGCCAGGAAGTGGAATTGCTGAGTCACATGGTCACTCAATCACTAGTTTACTGAGAAGTGTTCAAACTGTTTTCCAAAAAAGTTGAACTAGTCAATGTTCCTACTAGCAAAATAGAAGGATTCCTTTTTTGCCTACATCTATCGCAACACTAACTGTTTTTCTTTTCATGTTTGTTATTTTCATTGGTATAGAGTGATACTTCATGTTATTTTGATTTGCATTTCCCTGGTGATAAGAGATGCAACCCTTTTCATATGCCTTTTTCCGTCTAATCCACTTTTTTTTGATGGTGTGATCATCTTCTTCCTTTTTGTTAAGTTTTTCAAGTGGCTTGGCCATTTATTTTATTTTAGGTCACACCCGGCAATGCTCAGGCATTATTCCTGGCTCCTTTCTCAGGAATTACTCCAGGCAGTGCTCAGGGGACCATATGGGATACCGGGTTTCAAACCCAGGTCAGCTGCTTGCAAGGCAAATGCCCTCCCCACTGTGCTATCGCTCTGCCCCCCATTTAGTTATTTTTATCCCATCAAAAATGTCTTAAATACTTTGTCAAAAATGTCTTGTCATAGACACTGGTAGAACTTTAAAAGAAAAATATATCCAACAACATTAAAAAATGAGGAGAACAGAAACTTCATCAAAGAAAAAATTCAAATGGCCAAAAAGCATATGAAAAGGTTTTCTTCATCATCAATTATCAGGGAAATGAAAATCAAAACAACAATGAGATATCATCTCACACCACACATCCAAAAGAGGCACACATCCAAAAGAGCAAGAAAACTGGCACACATCCAAAAGAGCAAGAAAAACCAGTGCTGGCACAGATGAGGGGAGAATGGGACTCTCATTCATTGTTGGTGGGAATGCTGACTGGTCCAGCCCTTTTGGAAAACAATATGGACATTCTTCCAAAACTTGATATTGAGATCCCATTTCTCCCAGCAATACCACTCCTGGGAATATACCATGGAGACACAAAAACACATAGCAGAAACACCCTCTGCACTACTATATGCTTCACAGTACTATTAACAATAGTCAGAATCTGGAAACAACCAGAGTGCCTGATAATAGAAAACTGGATAAAGAAACTGTGGTACATCTACACAATACTATGCAGCGGTGAGGAAAAACAAAGTTATGAAATTTGCCTACAAATGGATGGACATGGAGATTATCATGCTTAGTGAAATTAGAAGGAGAAGAACAGATATAGAATGAATATACTCTTTTGTGGGATATATAGACTAATATCCAATATTAGTATAATATTATATAATTCTATATATATTAATTATATAATTGTATATTAGTCTGTATATATTAATTATATAATTGTATATTAGTCTGTAATATAGATTATATATTATTATAATATATAATATATAATATATAATCACTATCACTATCTTCCCGTTCATCATCTATTTGCTAGAGCGGGCACCAGTAATATCAACATATGTCTTGTCTCATGCTAATAGAAGCCAAAGGCATGCGCTAGCTCCAGGAACATAAAGAGCCTCAAACCATTATATTAGTACATGGGAATGACCTAATATAAATGTTACTGGTATTTGGCATATCAAATACGACACGAGCAGCTTGCCAGGCTTGCCATGCGGGTGGATTACTCTTGTAGTCACCTCTAAAAAAGCATTTATTGATGAACCGTGCAGCCGCTAGCCGCTGTCTGGTAAGCTGGGTGGAGTTGTGACGAGAGGGAAGTCTGAATATGGAAGATGGCGGCCCCCATGGAGCAGCAGACCAGACTATCACAGCCTGGATCATCGCCACCCACCCTGCAGCAGTTTTTTTTTTTCAATCCGGCCCAGGTATGCTGAACCAGAGACTCTCAGACATGGGGCAGAGCTGCTCCTTGCTCTCCCTGTGCCCAGCCACTCATGAGGCACCCGGAAGGCATGGCAGGTTCTAGCCCTGGCCTGCCACCTGAGCAGAGCGTCACAACACTATATAAGATATAATATATAATGTATAATGTATCATATATCATATATATAATTTAATAATATAATATTATATATTGTTATATAATATATATAATAATATCCAATATTATATATATATGAACTAATATCCAAGTCTAGGCAAAACAGGACCCTGAAGGACCTATCAATCTACCACAAATGTGTGGGGGCAGAGGTTAGGACAGATAGAGAAGGAATCAGTTTGCCAATAATAGTTGGAAATGGTAATACTATGCTAGAACTGAGTATTGAAAATAGACAAAGAGATATTCATAGTAGCCCCCCAGTGTATGTCTTGCAAACCACAATGTGCAAAGGAAGAGAGAAAGAGAAAGAGAGAAAAAGAGAGAGAAAAGAAAAGTTCCTGCCATAGAGGCAGGTGGGGTGTAGGACAAGAGAGGGAAACTGGGGACAATGGTGTCAGGAAATATGCGCTGGTGGAGGTATGGGTGGTGCAACACTTATGGCTGAAACCCAGTCATGAGCTGAACAGTTTTGTAAATGTCTATCTCACGGTGTAATTAACAATTATTTTAAAAAAGAATGTCCATTTTTCTGAATCAAGGATTTGTGCAAAAGGAGTTAATTTCTCTTTACTTATAGTAAATTAAAGTTCATTTATTTTTTCAAAATTGGATCAATTTTTAATCTACAGAGTTTTTTTCAATATTTTAATTTTTTATTTCAAAACAGCACTGAGAAGCGATAAAAGCAGACCTCAAAGACAGAAGAGCAGAAATACTGGAAGATGCAGCAGAAGCCGGGGGAAGCATTCGCACTGCCCACCTGTCCTTCGCCAACTATAAGACCAAGATGACTGCCCTCCGACGCCCTGATGGATCTATCACATCTTCCAGAAAGGCAATGGAGAAGATTATCCAGGACTTCTACTCAAATCTCTTTGATAGCCACATCCACCTGCCCACATACCAAATTCCACAGGATGGATATGTCATTCCCAACGTTCTCCCTTCTGAAATCCGACATGCCATCTCATCGGTAAAGAAGGGAACAGCACCAGGCCCAGACAAAGTCAGACCCGAACATCTGAAGAATCTGCCGTCAGTACTCATCAATACACTAGCTCGGCTCTTCACACGCTACCTGTCCGAATGCAAGGTGCCCTCCCAATGGAAAACCAGCAGGACAGTTCTACTGTTCAAGAAGGGAGACATTCATGACATCGGCAACTATCGCCCCATCTGCCTGTTGTCTGTCATCTACAAGCTGTTTACACGAGTCATCCTGAACAGGATTAGCAGAACACTAGATGAAGGTCAACCATGCGAGCAAGCAGGTTTCCGGAAAGGATTCAGCACAATCGACCATATCCACACAGTAACCAAGCTCATTGAGGTTTGTAGGGAGTACAAGATGCCACTCTGTCTCACGTTCATTGATTTACAGAAAGGCTTTGATTCTGTGGAGACTGAAGCAGTCATCGAAGCCCCAGTCAAACAGGATGTTCAAACCCAATATATCAAGATCCTTTGTGAGCTGTATTACGGATTCACCACCAGGATCTCACCATTCTACAAAGAAGTGATCATTGATGTCAAAAGAGGGGTTCGACAGGGTGATACCATCTCACCAAAACTCTTCAGTGCCACCCTCGAGAACATCATGAGACAATTAGAATGGGAAGGAATGGGAGTGAAGATAGATGGTCGGCAACTACACCACCTCCGCTTCGCTGATGACATCGTTCTAATAACACCAAACATTAGCCAAGCGGCACAAATGCTGGCTGACTTTGACCGAGAATGTGGAAAGGTAGGTCTACAGCTGAATCTGAAGAAAACTATGTTCATGAGAAATGAACTAGTTCCAGAGGCCCCTTTCACTCACAATGGAACAAACATCTCTGAATGCAGCAGTTATGTGTACCTAGGTCGAGAAGTCAACATGATGAACGACCTAAAACCTGAGCTGCGCAGGAGGAAGAGAGCGGCATGGAATGCCTTCAAAGGCATCGAAGAAATAGCTAAAAAGGACAAAGAACTTCCAGCTCCGGGCACATCCCTTCCACTCCACCGTTCTTTGTGCATTAACATATGCCTCAGAGACCTGGGCCCTACGAAAGCAGGATGAGATTGCTATTCGGGTCTCCCAGAGAGGCATCGAAAGAGCTATGCTTGGAATATCACGTCTCACTCAAGTGAGAGAACGAATCCGGAGTTCTGACCTCCGTCGCTATTCCAGTATCAGGGACGCTGTCTCGTTTGCCAAGGCATCGAAAATCAGATGGGCTGGACATGTAATGCGATTTGGAGACAACCGCTGGACTAGAGCCATTACCAACTGGATCCCACGGGATGTCAAAAGATCACGTGGCCGCCCACCTACAAGATGGTCAGACTTCCTTGTTAAAACCCTGAAGGAACGGTTTGAGGCTCTTCATATTCCTGAATCAACCAGATGCCATTGGGCTACATTGGCACATGATAGGGTCCAATGGAAATGTTACTGGCGCCCGCTTGAGCAAATCGATGAATAACGGGATTCAAGTGATCAAGTGATCAAGTGATTTCAAAAAAGCACTATTTTTTCATTATTTTGGCCTTCTAACAAATTTTCTTATATGATTCCTCCCAGATATAAAAGTCCATTTCTATATCAGTGAATCTGTGCTTGGGTATCTGAATTTCGGTGGCTAATATAGCTATGTAACATGCTGTAAATAGTGATTTATAAAGCACTTGTGAAGTGGAACCTAGTCTCTTTGTAAACAGCACCATTCATCTACTAATTGAATCTGTATTTTCTTTTTCTGAATGATGAGATACATAGCAGTTTTTTCTTAGGCAACAGTGAATCAGCCTCCAGATATTTCAATAAGAACAACTTTTCCCACATAGTCCCAAGTGCTTAAAATTAATGGAAAAAAGTATCTTTTCTTTGAAACCTCTAAATTCAGGGTTATTTGTAATGCAACAAAACGCTGACTTTTATAGAAACTTGTATATAGAAGTCAGAAACTGGCATTATATAAACATGATGTTTTACATTGTCTTTGAGGCTATCTGATACAAAGAGTCTAAAGAAAGCTATATAAAACCAGATAGGGAAAGTTGAACAGTTGAGACCAAACTCTTAGCAGTGGTTTAGAGAAATAATGGATGATGGGTATAGCAAGAGGCAAGATGAATTGTTTTAGAGAAACTTAAAAATCAAGTGATTTGTTTTTATAATTAGAAGTTGAAAATATGCTTAATAAAATTTAAATATATATTCCTGATAAGAAAGACTGGGAAATGTGTCAATAGATTATTTTAACTGCAGAGAAGAGTTAAGTTACTGAAAGAGATAAGGTAAAATATAGATTAGTATCACTGTATCACTGCATGACTGTCTTCCCGTTCATCATCGATTTGCTCGAGCAGACCCCAGTAACATTTTCGTATGTCTTGCCTCTGCAAGTAGAGCCCAAGGACACCTGCTTGCTCCAGAAACATAAAGAGCCTCAAACCATTCCATCAGGTCATGGGAATGAGGTCTATAATTGTTACTGGCGTTTGGCACATCAAATACGACACTGGTAGCTTGCCAGGCTCTGCCATGCGGGTAGCATACTATTGTAGTCCTCTCTAAATCCAGCATTTATTGATGAACAGCATGGCCTGTGGCCGCGTGAGCCAAACTATGATAGGCTCAGCTGCTGGATGGAGTTCTGATGAGGGGTAAGTCCGGATGTGGAAAACGGAGACCCTCATGGAGTGGGGGGTCGTCTGGCTTGTTGCGAGGCTCTGCTGGGATGGTGGGCCAGGGCTAGAACCCGCCATCCCTACTGGGCGCCTCATGAGTAGCTGGGCACAGAGAGAGCCAGTAGCAGCTCTGCCCCATGGCTGTGAATCATACTAATATAGATTAGTATGTTTGCAAAAATATATATAGTTTAATTAGAAAACACTTCTAGGTTTGAAAATAAAATAATTCTCTTTATTTTCCTCCTTTCTCTTCCTCATCCTCCTCCCGTTCTCCCCGTCTTGTTATAATGAAGAGGTTCCCAGATTTGATATAGTTTTATTACATAATACTCTGCTATGCACAGAAAAAAAATCATCATTATGAAGGATAATTGGGGTTGTGATTTTATTTAATGTAGTATTTTTTTATATCAGATACATAGAAAACTTACAAATTTTTTAAATTTTTTATCATTGGTAAAACACATACAGTTCAACTAGATTTTTTTTTTGTGAAGTACCTAGGTCTTTCACTGTCTACAGGTAGCAATAAGGCTAAAATTCTATTTAACTACAAAGAGAAGCCATTGAAAAGTAAGACCTTACAGATGAGTGTTAAAAGCCAAGAAGGTCAATGAACTTCCAGAGGGAAATTAAGTAATTAGTATGTGGCACTGCTCTGAAGGAGTAGAACTGGATCCTCTCAATTTCTAGTCTCCCTTTTGAGAGTCACTAACTTGCCTTCTCAGAATATCCCTCTGGTGGCTGGACCAATAGCACAGTAGGAAGAGTGTTTGCCTTGCATAGGACAGACCCGGGTTCAATCCCCTGGCATCCCATATGGGATAACCTTCACAAGAATGAAAGTTTACTCTCTCAAAACTATTTTAGTCAAAATCAGCTCATTGCACTTCTTTTTTTCAGTTCTTTTGTGTATCTTCCAAAATATTTTAGAAATTGATATGAAGAATTTGTCAATGTTTTATACTTTTAAATAGACTCCAGCTGCTTAGTTGATAGTAAAATGTCCTTAATATGATTGTTTCAAGAGCTTTTTAGGAGAGTATGCCATCTGAAAAGTACTTCCAGCAATATGAATAGTATTCAGAGAATTGTATTTAAATATGAGTCCGAGCCGATATTTTATTAATCATCCCTGCAGTTTCAAGAATTTTTGTTTGCTTGCTTAAGCACATTTTATACATATTTCATTGGGATTTAAGAGAAGATATTTGTGATATGCACTACATAAACAATGTCTGGTTGTTTTCCTAAGTGGCATTGTTGTATATCTCCACAGTTTCCCAAGGTGAAATCAACCATTGAATGTAGGGTTCTCAGTGGTACTAAATTTTTTCCACCAAAAAAGGTTTTCTAAAATGCCTTGAATTTAATACACAAACCCATTTACTTTGAATTACCTCTGTTTATTTTATGGAATTATTCTTTATCTGTGTGTTAATTGGGAGTGTAATTTGGGTTCTTCATTGTGATCTATGAATGCCTCAGGACAAATTTTCTGATTTCATTAAGTACTTATCTTTAATAGCAACAGAAGGGCATAATTTTATACTTCAGAGTCCTAATCTCTTTCCTTGGGTCCTTAGAATTGAGACAATAATGTGATTCTAGTACTCAAATGAACATTAAAGGTGAAAAATCTTTCATTCCCTATAATTCTTATTACTTTGTTGGAATCCAGACAACAACCTGAACTATTTATCAAAAAGGCACATGGATTCTTTCTCTCTGGACCTTGAAAGGGACTTAGAGTTCTGTTTCCATTTTCAAACCAGAAACCTTTATTTGAGTGTTATTAATCATAGCTAAGTGTCCTATAATCTCTTGTTGCTGAGATTCAATAATTTCCATGGATATTTAAGTTTTCAAGTTATCTTATCAAACCTTCAAGGACTATGGCCCAAATCCCTTTGAACTGGGAAACCAAACAATATTCCCCAAAAAGACTTACTATAAACAGTGATCCTAGCTAGATTGTTTAATCTACATTCCAATAAACAGGTATTGACTATGACTTTAAATACTTCATATCTCGAATAGCTCAATCCTGAAAGGTAGAAGCATCAAGTGTATTTTCTCCCTTGGACCCAGCAGTCATTGATGAGTAGCGTGATAATTATACTCCACTGATGGTGAGGATGGAGTTCCCCACTGACTTCACTTCTGATCCATCGTCTGGTTTTAAACCAAGCCCATAATGAACTAAGCCCACAGTAAAGTCAGCCTTTTAGGCAACTGGATGGTGCTGGAAGGAGTTAGTTTTTTCTTAGCCTTTGGCTTTTTAAACAGTTTCCTTTGAAGATATTGGTTCTTTATTGTGTCAGCATTATGGAACCTCCTTTTCTTTCTTCCATTCCTCCACTCCTGCTCCCTTTTGTACCTTTTCTCTTTAGGGCTGCTCCCTTCTTTTTTTCCTTATTTTTTTCTTTGGTGGTAATATCTTCACTATCGCAAAACATTAACTAAGATGATCCATTGATTCATTACAAACCTATGCTCATTTTGGAAATATTTTTAATGATAAATATTTTATAAATTTCAAATTCGAGAATTTCTTATAGGAGCAATTAAAACTAAAATGTAGCTTGTGGAAACCGAGCTTAACACTTATTCTGAGTTAATTTTTCCTTCAACTGAAGATCAGTCAGTAAGAACATGAACCACTTCGAGTTACTTCTAACAAGGAGTATCCTTTCCTAAGTCACCTAGTCTCATAAAAGTCAACATCAGTATTGATAAAATTATCTACTTAGTATACTAGTTTGTTAAAGTTCAAGATTCATTTGGAGAAAGGAAAGTGAATGAGAGGTGCCATGTGAAATCAGATTTATGCTTTATTGTTAAAGTTCAGTTAAGTTTTGAGTTAGAGGCAAATAAAAATTTGGATTGTTGGTAAGTTGCTCTAAGGGTCAGGAAATACACTAACTCCAAGCTTAGTTATCCCATTATTTCCTCTGGATCCATTCTTTTCTGGCATTTCTTCATTTTGTTGTGTTGGTGAGAAGCTGGAAATTTCAAGATTGTAAGATCTAGTGACTCTGACATAGGATAGCCCTGATCTGCCCCTATTCTGATCTTGAGAGGAAATCTATTAAATCCTGTGATTTTATCATATGTCTTAAAATATCAAGCAAAAGTGTTTCATGAAGCAAAAGAGCAATAACTGCCTTTTCCCACCCCCTTGTAGTGCTGGGAAAATGTGATAATAGTGATTGTATTTAGTCACATGTGGATAATTGAACTGTGTTTCTAGTTTGAGTGCATTTTTTTTTTGTTCAGTGCAGTAGATCCCAGTGACCTATGTTTCTAGAGTAAAGTCTGGACTGGGTACCGACATTTCACTGTGGAATACCAATTTCCCAAGAATGACTTTCCTTTTCTAGAAGAAGCAGCAACTCCTTCAAAAGTAATGAATAATGTTATATTAACCATCCAAATCCCAAAATACCCCCAGAGAGGCCAGCCAGTACTCACAGAGCAAGAGAATGAGACTAAGGATCAGAGAAGCCCTCTGTGGTTATAGCATACATAAGAAAAAGATCCCACATAAATAGTCTCTTCACTGGGATAATCTGATGTGTGAGGACAGTCTGGAGGCAATGATGGCACTGTACAGAGAGGCAGGATGGAGACTACATCTCCTAACCAAGGCCCAGTATGCTGTTCCTCTAATGGGAAGTAACAGAAATATTGCGAGGGTATATTGCTGTACATCTTTTTGTTGTTATTGAATCACGAGATACAGTTACAAAGTTGTTGATGATTGGCTTTCAGTCACATAATGTTCCAACATCGACCCCTTTACCAGTATATGGTCCTGCCATCAGTGTTCTGAGTTTCCCTCCCCCACCATCCTCCATCCCCAATATGCCTCTGTGGCAGAAACTTTCCTTCTCTCTCTCTTTTCCTTTTTAGGAACTGAAACTGTGGTTCACAATAAAGGTACTGAGGTTAGTCATGTGTATTGATCACTTTACCTCATTTCAGCTCTCAGTTCTGTCCAGAGTGAACAGTTCCAATTATCAATGTTATAGTGATCCCATGTGTCCTAACTATAATTTCCCACAACATTTAGCAAGCTTCTTATCATGGACCAATCTTCCTGACCCTTGTTTTGATATAAATAATCATATATATAACTTATATATAAATCATTCGTATAAATATACACATACAGATTATATGACTGTCTCTCTCCATCTGGTATATTTCTAAATATCTTTACCTAGTAGTCGCATCCATAAGTAATTTCATTGTTTTTAAAAATTGTAGTTGTGTTCATATTTTAATTTTGATATACTAAGTTTCTGATAGTCACAGACTCAAATGACCAGGGGAATGGGAAGAGATTACAGCAGTAGGAACTGGAGGTACTTCGGTCAACTGGAGACCAAATTAGCATGAAATCAAAAAATTCACAGTTCATTTCTGAAAAATTTATATCTGAGGCCAGTGTTAAAGTCTGGCACAGTATTGCTGAAGAATTGTATAATCAGAAATTAAATGTATACCTTGGTTTTAATAACTTTTGTGTAATTTTGTTGAAAACATTGTGTGAGATGAACTTAGCACTTCTCTAGTGTTGCTCCTGTCTTGGGGCTATCATTTGTAACCTGGAGGTTTGCAAAGATAATGGTTATGTATTGTGGTTCTTCAGTGTAGGTTAATCCAATCTAACTCTCTGTGGGACTCTTGGTCTGCTGGTAGGAATAGCAACAAAGTGAGTTTTATGCAGAGCAAATGAGATTGCGAATAGATGACCTGGCTGTAAGCTCCTTAGTTGCTAGAATAATGTGACAGATTCTTGTCTCTAGAGATAGCTCTGTGTGACTAAGGTGTTTCATCCCTATACTTCAGGGACCAACCTATCTTGCAAGATCTGAGCATACATAGGATCTCTGCTTCAGAATTTACAGCCTGTTATGATGAACACAATCTAGTATGTTCTCTGTGCTCTTGTCCTAATCTGATGAAATCCTCCAGGTTCATGGCAAGGGCTGTAATTACAATTGAAGGATGATCCAGTTTTAAAGACAGGAGCTTTCAGAACCTGGAGAGGCCTGGGCAGAATTTTCACTGAGGGGCAGCTGCAGAGGAGGCAATGGCTAGATACAGTGCTTCCAGAGTTCAGTCTCTGTAAGCTTCAGAAAACATCCCTTCGTTTCATCAATTTATCTCTGCCCACTACTTTGGGAAATGCCTCTAAATATTTCATGGGCAGCTCAGCCCTTCTCAGAGCCTCCACAGGAAACTCAAGTTCTTCCTGCTTGTCTCATTAATTCACAAAATGTACTTTGTTTCGCTCAATGGAAAATTCCTTTGTTGAGAAAGGAGAAGCAGCATTGTATGGGGAATTCAGTTCAGAGCATTGCCCCAGCATCTGTTTGAGACCAGCCAGACCTCAGGGAATGTGGGGAGATAATATGGGCAACACATCCCAGAACCACACTGCTTCTCTGTATCAGAAAAAACAGGGGCAGGGGTGGAATCTTCCTAGGACAGAGAAAATCCCAAGGATTATGAAATCAAACTGTGGAAATCTCAAGTATATATCTTAAAGGAGACTCAGGAAAGAGAAATGTGTGTGTGTGTGTGTGTGTGCGTTTGCATAAACACCATGCTCTCTATGCATAGAAACAGAGTCCAGGATTTGGAATGCTGCCTGTGGGATTCTGTTCCCAGCTTAGTGTCTAGTGGATGTGTTCCTTTAGTCATGGAACAGACTCATGAATTCTGCGGCTAGTGTCACTGCTAGACAAAACCTCTAGTTATTGCTCTGCCTGTGAGCAGCTCAGAGGCTGTTGGAAGCATTTCCATTCTTTCTAAATCCCCATAGAGCACCTGGAGCCCAGGCTGAGGGCATGGAGCTCATCAGTTGGATTTGTTTCTTCCTTGGGTTTTTCCCTGGATGATGATGGACTGGTGTCAGGTTTGAGCATTATAAACAATACATTTGAAATATGTGTCAGTGTTACTGATCCTAAAGTGTAAAGGTGGCTCTTCAGTATGTTCCCTTCAGACTGAAGAGTTCCAGGGTCATCCTTGAAACTTCCAAACCAGATGAACACGCTCACTCAAGAGAGTACATTCTTACCAAAGCAGAAATACAACATCACAGAAATGTCCATGGGCCTATAAATATCTCATTTCCCCCTTCTTTATTGGCCAAGTAAAGGGTATATACTTATATGCTATAAAACATCTAGCCTCCACATCTCAACAGATTTCTCAATCAGATCCTAAGTCTTCAGTGAATTATGATTCAACACATTTCTCAATCAGATTCTAGTTCTTCAGTGAACAGAGAGAGTATAACTATGTCCCACATATTTCATCTAAGATCAGTAAAGATGACCTATTTTATTTACAATAAATGGTGGGAACCACATTATTCTCCCTAAAACACATTATTAGTGACATCTGTTATTTATACTCATATTTTGTTACCATAAGAAATCACCACGCCAAATTAAGATCACTAGTAAAATAAATACAATGATCAAGTTGAAGGAAAAGTGATTAATTACTTGGGAAGAATAATATGCTATTTCTTACCCTGATTCCTACAATATATCTTGCCTTGTAAAAAGGAAGTCTAAATTTCAAAAGATAATCCATCTGATTTTAAAATATATTAACTGGATTGCTAACGTTTTCTGGGGTTTCAGATAAGCTGTGGGTCTGGTGTGGGTGGGTCTCTCTTCCAGGGCAGCTGGCATGGAGGCAGAGGAAAGGGCAGAGCCCAAATCACCACTCCGAATCCAGAAGAGATCCAGACCTATCCACTTCAGACCCACAGCTACGCTGCTCAGCTGGCCCCACGTGGAAGCAATCCATGGAGCTGACCTCCTGGTAAGAAGCGCGCCAGCCCCTGGCCAAGTCCAACATTGCTCCAAAGGTTTGCTCACATGTGTGGGGGGAGAGACTACACTGCCGGACTTGGAGTAGAGATTTGGGCTCCACCCTTTCCTCCGCCTCCATGCCACCTACCCCCTGAAGGATACCCACCCATGCCAGACCCGCAGCTAATCTGCAACCCCGGAAGAGATCCAGATCCATCCACTTCAGACCCATAGCTGCGCTGCTCGGCCGGCCCCATGTGGAAGCAACCCATGGAGCTGACCTCCCGGTAAGAGGCTTGGCCAGCCCCTGGCCAAGTCCGACATTGCTCCAAGGGTTTGTTCACACGTGCGGGAGAGAGACCATGCTGGCCGGACTCGGAGTGGAGATTTGGGCTCTGCCCTTACCTCCTCCATGCCAGCTGCCCTAGAAGAGAGACCCACCCACGCCAGACCCACAGCTCCTTTAGCGTGCTGCCGCTTTACATTATTCTTAAATAATACTGATTTTAGGATAAGGTCCTTCCCAGGATCTTTCACATTTATACATTGTATATAGTTCTAGACAGGTTCTAATTGATACCCGTCATCCCAGTAAGTGTAGCAAAGAAGACAGAGCAACCCACACCTCATGCAGTCAGTCATTCTCAATATTCAGACTCCATAGTTCCTCAGAGCTTCATACAAGAGAAAAACCTGATCTTTCCCCTTTGATTTTCATCAGTAAATGCTTGAGATGAGAGCCTTCTACTGAGAGTATACCACCTACATGGCAGAGCGTGGCAAGCTACCCATGTTTTTATTTGTTATGCCAAAAACTAGTAACAATTATGGACCTCAATTCCATGACCTGAAAATGGTTTGAAGCTGTTCCTGTCCCTGGAGCAAGCAGATGTCCTTGGGTTCCAGATGCCCTTGCTTATGATAGGACATATGGAGATGTTACTGGTGCCCACTTGAGCAAATCGATGAACAACGGGAGACAGTGCTAATATTTATGCATCAAATATTTTTAGGAATACAGAATAAAGCAGAACATATTCCTACATTTGGTAGCTTGTGATCAAGGAAGGGATACAGAAAAGCAAGCATGCAATAAGTATATTTGTATGTTTCATGGTAAATTAATACAACTAAAAGAGGAGGAACGTGCTAGACGATATATAAATGTGATGTTTTACTTTAGACTGGAAGCTATGGGCTGATTTTAAGTGAGGACTGCTGTGATGCTTCTGTCACTTTGAAAGGTTAGTTGACTACTGTCTGGTCAAAGCAGAAGGAGGAAAATGAGTGATGTGGAAACTTTTGTAATTCAGGTCAATCTGATGCTGGTTTAAATCAGGATAGCAGTAGTTTAAATCAGGATAGAGTAGGAGAAATATCCCAAATTTGAGAATAAGTTGATAATTTATTTGTTGATGGGTTGGATATGAGAGTAATCAGATAAAGAACTTAAAGAATCCTTGAGGGATAATGATGAGCCATAGGAGAGAGATTTGGGAGGGCTGTTCTGGAGGGAAGCAGAAACTCAGTTCTCTGGTACTGTGATGTTTGAAGTTTGTATTAGACATCTGGGATGTTAGTGTAATCAAAGCAATTGAAGACATAGTTTTGTAACACAGTGAAATTGTCAGACATTTTAATTTTGGAAACAGCATTTGTTTGGTAAATTAGAGTTATGGAGCCAGAAGAAATTACTCAGAAGCAAGGTAAACATATATGAGGACCTTGAAAAGAACCTAGATATGGAAAAGATGATTTGCAGAAGGGGAAGGAGTGAGATAGCAGTGGGATGATTCCAGATAAACATTTTTAGCATATTTTATTATACTACCATGAGATAAATAATTAAAAAATGTTCATGTTTGGGTTTCGGCCATACAGTGTTCCAGCACCCATCCCTCCACCAGTGCCCATTTCCCACCACCAATGTCCCCGATTCCCTCCCCCTCTACTAGACTGCCTCCATGGTAGGCTCTTTATCTCTTTTCTCTCTTACTTTCTCTCTCTTTATCTCCTTCCTTCTCCTACAAATTGTGGATTATAATATATATACTTAGAGGAGAGCATGTATATATCTTTGCCAGCATTTAATGCTTAGTTCTATGTGCTAATCGCACTATCGACAATTATTGGCACATTGTTCCATAAAGAAGGAAATGACCACCAACACCCAGCATGGCCAGGAGCAGAGCTCCAGCATTACTTGTACCAGAGAGAAGAGCTGGGGTGCAGTAAAGATTTATAAGAATGGCATCAGGTTCCCCTCTTCTGATGTTCTTTAGTTATGGTCATTGAGGAATATGAGTTGTTGACCCAGAATTACAAGCCATCAGCTGTCTCAGACCTTACTATTTGAAACAGCCTTTTTAAATGACTGGGTCCAGATACTTGCTAATCATAGGGGACACATTTGTTTAATCAAAAGAAATCCATATAAATGCCATCTAAATACAGACTGTATTCAGAATATCAACTATTATGACATTCCTAGAGCACTAAGAAGCAATTGAGGAGCCAGAGGCATGGTATAGGAGGCGAGGTGCTTGTGTGCATGCAGCCCAAGCAGGATCATTCTCTGGCTCCACATAAGGTCCTTTTTTTTAAATTAAACATTTTATTATACCACCATGAGATATACAATTACAACATTGTTCATGTTTGGAGGTTTCGGTCACACAGTGTTCCAGCACCCACCCTCCACCAGTGCCCATTTCCCACCACCAATGTTCCCAATTCCCTCCCCCTCCCATCACTGTATCACTGTATCACTGTCTTCCCTTTCATCATCGATTTGCTCGAGTGGGCACCAGTAACATCTCCATATGTTCTGTCTCATGCTAGTAGAGCCCAAGGGCACCTGCTTGCTCCAGGAACATAAAGAGCCTCAAACCATTCCATCAGGTCATGGGAATGAGGTCTATAATTATTACTGGTATTTGGCATATCAAATATGAAATGGGTAGCTTGCCAGGCTCTACCGTGCCTGACTAAATGACAGGTTCTTTATCTCTTTTTTCTATTTATCAGGTTTTTTATCTCTTTTCTCTCTCCGTCTCTCTCCCTTCCTTCCTCCTACACATTGTGGGTTGCACTACATACACTTGGAAGCCATCATGTGCATTTTTTTGCCTCTATTTAATGTTCAGTTCTATGTTGGTATCAGCCCTTTCGACATTTATTCACACATGTTCCCTTCTCTGTTTTACCTAACCTCTGATCCCTCACATTTTGCGGTAATTTCCACTTTTGGTAAGACCACCTGATATATTAATGTCATGCGAATAAATGTAGTTATTCTATGTCTCTCTCCTTCTGACTAATTTCACTCAACATGATCCTTTCCATGTCCATCCATTTATAGGCAAATTTCATAACTTCATTTTTCCTAACAGCTGCATAGCATTCCCTTGTGTAGATGTACCACAGTTTCTTTATCCAGTCATCAGTTCTTGGGCATACTGGTTGTTTCCAGGTTCTGGCTATTGTGAATAGTGCTGCTATAAAAATAAAAGTGCAGATTGTGTTTTCGCTGTGTGTTTTTGGCTTCCCAGGGTATATTCCCAGGAGTGGTATGGCTGGGTCAAAAGGGAGTTCAATTTCTAGTCTTTGGAGGAATGTCCATATTGTTTTCCAGAAAGTTGTACAAGTTGACATTCCCACCAACAATGTATGAGAGTCCCCTTTTCCCGCATCCATGCCAGCATTTGTTGCTTTTACCCTTTTGAATATGGGACAGTCTCTGTGGTGTGAGGTGATATCTCATTGTTGTTTTGATTTGCATCTCTCTGATGATTAGTGATGATGAGCATTTTTTCATATGCCTTTTGGCCATTTGAATTTGAGCCCCTACCAGGAGTAACTCCTGAGCCCATAGCCAGGAGTAAGCCTGATAACTGCAAGGTGTAACCCAAAGACAAAACAAATAAACATGAAGCAGCAATTGAATTATTGAGGGCTGTTTAAGAAGCGCTAAATGGGGATTACCTCTCAACCCAAATCCAAAAAGTTAAAAATTTTTTGACTCTCTCTTTGCCCTTTCCTTTTGCAAGGTGAGGAATTTACCTCTATGTCTCTTCTCTGATATCTATTAATACCCATAAGCCCTTGGTAAACATGACCTAGGCTGACTCTTTATCTCCCTTTCCTCTGCTTCTTTGGTATTGTCTGCTTTTTCTTACCATGTATAGATTTTTGCCCTTTTTAATGTAATTTCTCAGTCTTTTCAGTGGTCTTTCAATATTCTATCTTTATCAAATAAATAAAACCAAAGCTAAAAGCTGATCTGGCTTACAGAATTCTAGAAAGGAAAGGGAAGTAGGAATATGAAGTATGGTTATCCACTGCTCTATACCTGTTTGTTGTTGAATGCTATAGGTGTCAGCCAACTTCTTCTTAAACCAGTATGTACACAAGAATTCATGTATCCTTATTAAAGTTCTATCTGACCCTGGTCATTGTAGGGTCTCTTGTCAAAAAGCAGAGTCCCTCTACCTAGTCTTTTCCCACTAATACGGACTAATTTTTCCTTCTCTCTTTGACCCATTTCTTTCCCCCTTCTGGGTGAGAAAGACTTATCTTCCTCATGGAGGATTTTCCAGAATCCAAACTAACAATTCTAACTGCCTATCCCTTAAACAAGAGGAGATTTATTAAATTTATCAGAAGGTACACAGAGCCACAGAGATAAAAACACAAGGTTAACTTTAGGTCAAGCAGTCTCAACTCCTGTCCAGTCAGGCTTCACAGGCAATCATTACTCTGGCCCTGCCACAGTCCTGCTAGATCTGGCATTATATTACCTGAGAGAATCTATACAAAGGAATTAGAGGTTCCTGAGGAATCAGCACCACAGCCCTGGAAAGCCCCTTCCACACCCCCCCACCTGGTCCCCACCCTAAGTTTGTGCAAAAGTCAGCCTCGCATTTTAGTGGGTGAAGAGCTGCCATGCATCTTGGATGCTGCAATTTGATTACATGTGCTCTGTGCTCTGTGTGGTGAGTTTCAGAGTTGGAATGGGACTCTTTACTTACAGTCTCACTGTTGATGGCTAAGAGCATTTCAGGGATGGTCAACTTTCAAGTGGACTTAAGAGTTTGGGGATGGATATGACATTGGTAATTCCTGTTATCACTTGAATGACTTTTGGGAGCATTAAGAGTCATTAAGTATCAACAAAAAGCTCATTAACTAACTTCTTATACACCCCATCCAGCATCCACTTGGAAGGGAAAAATAGCCATTTCCATAGTTACCG
Organism: Cryptotis parvus; assembly: GCA_021461705.1. Classification (NCBI taxonomy): domain Eukaryota; kingdom Metazoa; phylum Chordata; class Mammalia; order Eulipotyphla; family Soricidae; genus Cryptotis; species Cryptotis parvus. The sequence continues at coordinate 105,882 of JAJIBD010022818.1, read as the reverse complement.
AGCTCATTTTTTCTAGAAAAATAATATGCAAGACATTTCAAAGTGATTAAGAAATAAAAAGGAAGTTTGTGCCTGTGCTTGATGTCTGTGCTATGTATTTGTGTGTCTACATGTGTATATTTTGCTCCACTCTGTCATGATGCTTTCCAGTAACCTATCTACAGAATAACCCTTATACTTAACAAGCTCTGTGATGACTGATACCCTCTTTATGTTGCACATTTCTATACCCTCAGAGGAAATTCTGAGCAGAGTTGAAATGAAGAAGATTGAATCACCAGGGTCACTAGATCACTAGACATTCCATTCTTCATCAATTTCCTTGAGTGTGTGCCAGTAATATTTCCTCAAAAAGTTGAGACCATTTGACTCTATCACGTGCCAGTGTAGCCCAATGGCATCTACTTGCTTTAGGCATACGTAGAACTTCAAACCGTTTGTTCAGGGCCTTGACAAATATGTCTGACCATGTTGTAGGTGGGCAGCCACATGATCTTTTGACGTGCCATGGGATCCAGTCGGTAAGGGCTCTAGTCCAGTGGTCATCTGCAAATTGCATTACATGTCCAGCGCATCTGATTTTTGATGCCTTGGCAAACGAGAAAACATCCCTAATTCTAGAACAGCGACAGAGTCAGAATTCGGATTCCTTCTCTCATTTGAAGAGGCATGATATTCCAAGCATAGCTCTTTCGATTCCTCTTTGGGAAACCTGAAAAGCATTCTCATCCTGCTTTCATAGGGCCCAGGTCTCTGAGGCACATGTTAATGCAGGAAGAATAGTGGAGTCGAAGAGATGAGCCTGGAAATGGAGGTTCTTTGTCCTTTTAGCTATTTCTTCGATGTTTTGAAGGCATTCCATGCCACTCTTCGTCCTGCTCAGCTGAGATTTTAGGTCATTCATCATGTTGACATCTCTACCTAGGTACACATAACTGCTGCATTCAGAGATGTTTGTTCCATTGAAATTGAATGGGGCCTCTGGAACTAGTTCATTTTTCGTGAAACATAGTTTTGTTCAGATTCAGCTGCAGACGCATATTTCCACATTTTTGGTGAAATCAGCCAGCATTTGTGCCGCTTGGCTAATGTTTGGTGTTATTAGAACAATGTCATCAGCGAAGCGGAGGTGGTGTAGTTGCCGACCATCTATCTTCACTCCCATTCCTTCCTATTCTAATTGTCGCATGATGTTCTTGAGGGTGGTGCTGAAGAGTTTTGGTGAAATGGTATCACCCTGTTGAACCCCTCTTTTGACATCAATGATCACTTTCTTGTGGAATGGTGAGATCCTGGTGGTGAATCTGTAATACAGCTCACGAAAGATCTTGATGCATTGGGCTTGAACACCCTGTTTGGCTAGGGGCTTTGATGACCGCTTCAGTCTCCACAGAATCAAAGGCTTTCTGTAAATCAATGAACGTGAGACAGAGCGGCATCTTGAACTCCCTACAAACCTCAATGAGCTTGGTTACCATGTGGATATGAACTATTGTGCTGAAGCCTTTTCGGAAGCCAACTTGCTCGCATGATTGTGCTTCATCTAATGTTCTGCCAATCCTGTTTAGGATGGCTCCAGTGAACAGCTTGTAGATGACAGACAACAGGCAGATGGGGGTCGGAAGAGATAGTCCAGCGTGTAGGGCATTTGCCTTGCATGCGGCCAGCCCATGCCGGCCCGGGTTCGATCCCTGGCATCCCATATGATCCCCCCGAGCACTGCCAGGAGTGATTCCTGAGTGCAGAGCCAGGAGAAACCCTGAGCATTGCAGGGTGTGACCCCACAAAAAAAAAAAAACAGGCAGATGGGGCGATAGTTGCCAATGTCGTGAATGTCTCCCTTCTTGAACAGTAGAACTGTCCTGCTGGTTTTCCATTGGGAGGGCACCTTGCATTCAGACAGGTAATGTGTGAAGAGCAGAGCAAGTGTATTGATGAGTACTGATGACAGGTTCTTCAGGTGTTCAGATCTGGCTTTGTCTGGACTGGTGCTGTTCCCTTCTTTACCAATGAAATGGCATGTCTGATTTCAGAAGGGAGAACACTGGGAATGACATATCCATCCTGCGGAATTTGGTATGTGGGCAGGTGGACGTGGCTATCAAAGAAACCTGAGTAGAAGTCATGGATAATCTTCTCCATTGCCTTTCTGGAAGATGTGATAGATACATCAGGACGTCGGAGGGCAATCATCTTGGTCTTATAGTGGGCGAAGGACAGACAGGCATTGCAAATGCTTTTCCTGGCTTCTGCTGCATCTGCCAGTATTTCTGATCTTCTCTTTTTGAGGTCTTCCCTTTATCGCTTCTCTGCACTACTTTGCGAGCTTAGATGTCAGCATTTGGTCTCCTGAGTCTCGCGCCTTGCCACGTTGGCGAATGAGCTGGAGAGTTTTTGAAGACAGGCGTCCTTTTGTGGCTTTTTCTCTCTCAGCATTCTTCACTCAGTCATGGAGGTGCTGAACCAGTCAGTTGTATTTTTTCATCGATGTCGTCAATGATGGTATATTTCCATGTTGCCCAACGTGCCAAAGAGTTACCCATTGGTGGTCGTTCTGGGAGTTCTCTTCTTAAACTTTGCAGCCTTTTCTCCCCATTGCATGAAGTAGAATTTTGTACGAAGTAGACGGTGGTCTGATCCTGTTTGGAATTTTTGGACGACAGCAACATCTGTCAGGCAAAACCTTCGATTGAAGATGATGTGGTCAATTTCATTGTTGAACTATCTACCAGGAGATTTCCATGTGCAACTTTTCATTTCAGCCTTCTGGAACTGTAAGTTCCCATGTCTGATATTAGTGGACATGATGAACTCAGATAGTCTCTCACCCTGTTCATTCCATTCTAGGCCATGGTCCTGATGTGAAATTATACCAATCTTCTTGGTCCTGTCTTGGCATTAAAATCATTGACTATGATCTTATAGAAGATGTGATTTTTTTATAGAACTCCTCAAGTTCCATGTAGAATTTCTCGATTTCATCTTCCTTGTATGTGGATGTTAATACAAGGTGGCCTGTCTCCAGCCGCCAGGGTCACATCTGTTTTTTCTCCTAAAATGAAATTTTTTACACTTCATGTTGTGCTTTTCCCGTGATATTAGTTATCTACCTATATACTGAATCCATCCTTTTTGGAATGTTTTGATTCAGACCACTTCCCTGACCACTCAAAAAAATAGGGTGAGAATCCCCTATTCCATATATGGGGTACTTTATTTTTATTGCTAGGGCCATCTATATATTTATAGCATAATTCATGGGCCATACAGAACCTGCAACAAAGATAAACACATGCAACTAGAAGCATACCTGTCTATACCATCACGTGCCAAAAGAAAAACCACAATTTCACAAGGTTTATACAACCTTCAGGCCAGATGTTTCCCATAACTGACCTAGATTATCCTCAATCTCTTCTTTATAATCTCCTACCTAGTTATATCTTCACAACCTTCTTTATAATCAATAAATTGTTTGAGCAAGAATCATAAAACTATAAAATTGTGTGTTCATTTTTAATAATATCTTAAAGTCCTTGACAGTTAAGGTAAAGAACAGTGATATTAGATTTTTGACCTTCCCTTCATATGATAGATAATCTATCACCATACCCCCAAGTTTGCCCTCTCTTTCTCAGTATAATTTGAACAAAGATGGTGTAGTAGTTAGTGCATGATAGAGAAAGCAATAATGCTGTCTGAAATAATGTTGACAGCAATGGGGATGGGTAGTAAGTAGTATTCACTAGGAGTTAAGACATCTTTCCCAGGGATTTTAAGGTGTGTTCCCAAGGGTTTCAACTTAATACTAAAAGGTATTAAGTACAATATAGCCGTTCATGAGGCAGTCGGGAGGCATGGCGGGTTCTAGCCCTGGCCCACCACCTCGGCAGAGCCTCACAACAAGCCAGACCACCCCCCTCACTCCATGGGCGCCACCATTTTCCACATTTGGACTTCCCTCTCGTCAGAACTCCACCCAGCAGACCAGCCCATCACGGCCTGCCAGCCCATCTCCAGCCACCAGGGTCACATCTGTTTTTCTCCTAAAATGAAATTTTTTACACTTCATGTTGTGCTTTTCCCGTGATATTAGATATCTACCTATATGCTGAATCCATCCTTTTTGGAATGTTTTGATTCAGACCACCTCCCTGACCACTCAACCGCATAGCGGCCGCGCGGTTCATCAATAAATGCTTTATTTGGAGGTGTTTAAAAGAGTTTGCCTCACACTCGGCAAGCCTGGCAAGCTTCTCGTGTTGTATTTAATATGCCAAATTCCAGTAACAATTATATTAGGTCATTACCATGACCTAATATAATGGTTTGAGGCTCTTTATGTTCCTGTAGCAAGCCGATGCCCCCTGGCTCTACTGGCATGAGACAGGACATATGGAGATATTACTGGTGCCTGCTCTAGCAAATAGATGATCAACGGGAAGATTGTAATAGTTTCTGGAACAATCCTAATAACCTCTAATCTACCTGAATCCTAAAAACATGACTTGATCCATCCCTAGATTCTTTCTCCATGGAAAAACTTCATATTTTCCTCCTGGAGTCTCTCAGATCATCTATTGACCTCTTGTTGGAAAAAGCCTGATAGTCAGACCTCTATTAAAAGGAAACAAAGTTTGTCTAAGGAATGCTCTTTGATGATGAAATGAAGAGTTACTCATATATGTCAATCTCGGCTTTGGATACTTTCCTAGTACATCACTAAGTAAGATTCTCGGTGATATTTCTTTGGGGCTTGGATCATCATCTTTGGCTTCCTTTGATTGTTTATTGGTTCATTCAAGTGAGAGCGTACCTCCTCATACACAGGGAAACTTTTTGAAAAGTGATTTAAAATGAACAAAATACAATTTGAACCTATTTTAATAATTCTATAATATGTATTATCTAAGCCATGAAAAAGCATAATAAAAACAGATGGAATACTACATTTTTAATGTAAGAGCTCAGTCTTTGAAGTCAATCTTAGCTTTTCTATACCATTACTTAACAAAGCATGACTATCAACTTTGTCCAAAGTTATGGATCATCTTCGCATGGATAAACTACTGTATCTTTTACCTGATCTGGATTTTAACAATGTACCTGTACTATATTTTCCACCTTGAGCTGGACACTGAATCTTCCTCCTAGAGTTAGTTCATACTTCAGACAACTCACAAAGTGTGAGCAGAAGAATTATTGATGTGAGTAAAAAGTTTTGATAATTTCTTCATATAACATCTACAATGTTCAGTATCAAAGGTTAAGGATAGAAGAGCATTAAAAGAACATGTAAATACATATGGTATAAACAGCAGTAAACATTTTTATCTTATTAAATAATGGACCTCATTCCCAATGAATGGAGATGTTACTGGTGCCCACTCAAGGAAATCAATGAGCAATGGGAAGACAAGTGATACAAGGGATACAAGTGATACTTTGAAATAGCTCAAATAAATTATAAGGAATACACTCATCTTTATTTTCATGTCCAGAAGATGCCCAGAATTGCATAAGATAACATCAAATATAATTAATTTTCTATTTGGGTAAAGAATATATTTTGTGCAGTCTGATATCTGAATGCATGTCACAATGAATCATTATATACTAAGTTCATTTCAACTGAACTTAAGAACCAAGTTTTTTTAACATATAATGCCTATCATATAAGATGAATTAGTATTTGAATTGTGGACATATACCATTAATTGCAGTTTGTCTCTCAAAAGAGGAATCAAAGAGCTATGCTTGTAATATCATACCTCACTCAAGTGATAGAAGGAATCTGGAGTTCGACCTCCATCAACAATTGACAGTCAGGGATGCTGTCTCATTTGCCAAGGCAGGCTGGACATGTAATGCAACTTGGAGACAATCACTGGACTAGAGCCATTACCAACTGGATCCCACACGACAGCAAAAAGATCACGTGGCCGCCCACCTGAAAGATGGTGAGACTTCTTTGTCAAGACCCTGAATGAATGGTTTGAGGCTCTTCATATTCCTGAACCAAACAGATACCATTGGGCTACACTGGCATGTGACAGGGACAAATGGAAATGTTGCTGGCACCTGCTCAAGCAAATCATCGAATACCGGGATGTAAAGTGATCAAGTAATCAAGTATAGAACCTATTTATGTTAAGACATTTATGAATCTGTTGTGTTCCTTTTATAGAAACAGAATGTAAGTTTATGATAGAATAAAACTATATGGAAGTTGAGTACAAACTTTATAAAATGCCTTTTTCTAGTGCTGTAAGAATTAGTTTTCTTGGCTGTAATGATTTCTTCTATTGACCATATCAACCAAAAAAGTATGAAATCTGAATGTACCTGCAAAGAGGGAGATATCTTATGTAAGAGATGTTTGTAGTGTTAATTTTTCAAAGATAGAAGTGGGGATGAAGGTAGAGCTTCCAAAATCAAATTAAAAGCTTTCTAAACAACCCAACTTGCTAAGTACATGACTCAGAATTTAGGTGGGACACCCAATGGGGCAAATTTGATGTGATTTTTAAATGATTCCAAAACTCAAAAATCAGAGGATTTATTGGAAGTAAAACTGATAAAGAAATATAAATAAAATATATGCATTTTGGTAGAATTATGGTTGAGTAGAGAGTGCTGTTTCACACCCTAGAATTCATCTATGGTACATTAGCTTCTTCAGTCTGACTTATGCTCTTGCCATATATTGTCTTTCATTTTCCTGATACTGGCAGTTTTATGCTGTTACTATGGTATATACAGAGGCAGTAGAAAATTCTGCAGTCACAGCATATTTATAATGTAGGGGAGATCCATGTATTATTCAAAATGGTTCTGTTCTGTTCAAACCAGGGATACTGAGTGACAACAGAAGGCTTCCCAATGGTTCTTCTGTATAACAGAAAAGAGAATCATTTAGGAGAGCATCCAGGAGGGATGCAGACCTAATTTCAAGATTCTAACACTTACACAAACCTCATTACCAAGATTGTAACACGTTTTTGTCTGTCTACCTTTTCTTGGTGGGAAGCCATACAAGAGATGGACTTGACCAGTAGAAGCCTGGGGTTAAAATGGAAAGTGGCATATCTTTCATCTTCAATTATCTTTCAAGTGAAAAAAGCAAATATAAAATTCATATTGTTTTAAGAGCATGGAGTTTAATTCAACTAAGGTTATTCTAAATATTACTATGGGCAAAGGATGGGGGATAGTATGAAAGCAGCATTCTTGATAAAATATTGGAAATCCATCAAGAAAAAAATACAATATTAGACTATTAAGAATGTCAATAACAAGGGAAAAGAATTTAAGATAGGTAAGAACATAAAATGTAGTTGCAAAATTTTCTTGTCTAAGGTCCCAGAGCTCTGGTTGATTTATGATTACATGGCTCTGTGAATTGGCTGAATCAAAGTACCGAGTAATAGAGAAACTCCCTTCACACTGTTAAAGACCCTTGTCTTCCTTTCCCCAAAGCTTCAAGTGGACTTTCTGCCTGTCATTTTCCAGATAAAACTCCAGAGAATGTGGGAAGTTCCACCAATTACACATAAGTTCCAGCTCATTAAAAAATATGACTGAAGGTTCATGAAAGTCTGTGCCCAACTATGACAGTCTCTGGTCCTTAATTAATGCATATTTAGAAATAGTACTTGGGGGCCAGAGTGTAGCACAGTGGGTAGAGTGTTTGCCTTGCATGCAGCCAACCCAGGTTCGATCCCCGGCATCTGATATGGTCCCTCAAGCACCGCCAGGAGTAATTCCTGAGCAAAGAACCAAGAGTAATGCCTGGGCAATGCTGGGTGTGACTCAAAAAAGCAAAAAAAAAAAAATTGCTTGTGTTTTTTTCTCTCTCTCTGTATGTCTTCCCATTGATATAAGCTCCAACTTTCTCATGACCCAGCACAGATAGATTCTGTCCGATACATGTTAAACACTAACCTCCAAAACTGGAGATGTGAGGACACATAGAAAATCATGCTATGCAGCATAAGAAAAGCATTCTGTCTCAGAGGATGTAGCATGTGAACAACCACACAAGCCTCATTTATTTCTCAGTCTGATGTCAAATCCAGGCACAGGGTAGCTGGGGTCTTTTGGTCCAGAAACTGTCATGCTAAAATAGACCTAGAGTGGTTTCCTGAAGTCTTTTAGACAAATTTAGCAATAAAACCATGATCATTTTTTTCAGAATGTAGTGTTTTCCTCTGGGTCTAGACAGACATCTGAGACAAAATGACCTCTACTTTTTAAACTACATACATCTCTGCTTCTCCTTTTGCCAATGAAGTTGTTGCCTTCGGGCTCACTTTGCTAGAAGTACCATCTTCTGATTTTGTTCCTTCATTCTCATCACTCTTTGGTTTGTGGCAGTCCAGGGTTTTCCCCCACCACCTTACAGAAAAGTTATCTCTGGCCTCTGTCCCTTCTAAAATTCTTTACACTCTGACACAGGGGAGGCTTCCCCTGAAACTTTCTTGTGCTTTGATTTCTTTTATATTAAATTCTTTTAGCTTTTCCACTTTGGCTGTTATTGGCCTATTTTCATTGCTTCCAGATGTTGCTGCGACTCAGTCTTTTCCATCTTATGAGTTATTAGCTACGATAAGGAATGAAGTACGGGATAAGTAACTGTGTTACTTACGCACCAAATCATGTGTATGTCTACCTCAACTTGATCACTGTCGGGGTACGCTGTGTGCATCAACAAAATCTGGAAGCAGAATATAGGGAAATCCTTCTGTCCCAGGGGATTGGCTGGCCAGAGGATAGAGAAAGATGCAAGAATCCAGCAAAGTTTCAAAAGACATTACTCACATTTGTTCTGGTATACAAGCCAGTAACAGGAAAACCCCAGCCTTTAGTTTCCTAACTGGTCCCTCACTATGTGTAGGTTTAGGGAATTCTAGGCCAAGAAGGCTACTACCACGTGCTAAGGCCAACAGGGAAGAGAAGGAGAGAAGGAGAGCAGAGGCAGAAAGGAGAAAGGTGAAAAGGAAAAAGGCAAAAGGCACAAATGAAAGCAGACTACAGCTTTTATAACTTTTCAGTCCAGTCAATGGAAAGCAGTTAGGGTCAATCCCCCTCAGGTAACTTCTCCCAAGTCTTTATCTAGTTCCATTTAAATGTTAGTATCACCCCAGACAAGATCTGCCTAGTAAGTGTCCCTGTGGGTTCTATGTACAGTTGGGGGAAGGAAATGTATCTGTACCAGTGGATATTCTACAGCCAGGTATGCATTTCTCCAAGCCTTCACAAGCTTCTCATAATTCTTTTGTATATTAGCCTTTAAACTTAGATAGCCACACTTGCTTATTTGAAGTGTCTCTTTTGGTCTAATCGCTTAGAGATCCAACATGACCAGATAAATATACTGGTAAGATCTATCTAGTCCCATGATAATTGTGGTAGCATGAGAGATAGTATTAATACCAGCTAACATAAAACAGCTGGTAAGATGTTTCTTGCCTTTGTCTACAAAGTGGCCTACAGGAGGTAACTTCAGGCAAGATGCAGAGGCTCTGGGAAACACTTTATTGCAACAGGTCACATTCATTTTGGGTGTATTTTTCTAGTTTGTGGCCCATATCCATTGGTGCATAGAACTACTCAGCAGTTCTGTGCTCAGAGATCACTCCTAGAGATCACTGGGGAATTTATGTAGTATCCTACTTAGAACCTGTGTTGGTGTCATGAAGACAAGGGCATAATATGACATGATATCTATCCAGTCCAAATTTTGGACACATTTTTTACCCACAACCCTCAGGGTAATTGTGAAATTCATGTATGCATATATGTAAAGTAGTCATCCAGTGAGCACTCAGTATATATTTCTTACTTGATTATCTTTGTGAGAGCTTTAATTAGTAACACTACTCTAACATTGATTCATTTCATTTCAAACTCCCTTTATGTTCAGAACTGTTTTTATTTTATACATCCCTGTACATATAAGAAAAACATGCAAATCAGCATATCAAAAGCTAAATTCATTTCTACTTCTTAAAACCAACTCAGTTTCTTGCATCTCATGACTGAGTTAATGATATTTCTATTTACAGGGCTATAATAATTAAATTCCAGGTGTCCTTATCTATTACTTTCTGTCACCTTCTACAGTCAAATTTAACCAAACCCTAAATATTATCTTTCAAAGTACTTTCAAAATCTCTTTATAAACCTTGGTGTCAAAGCTTCCACTTAGTATCTTATCATCTCCAACTTGGACTATTACAATAAATTTTACTCAAATTTTACTCATTCCATTTTTAAAACAGATTATGTTTTATTTATGCTCTACACAAATTTAAATGACAGCAAACATAAAATAACTTTATTTTAGAGTCATGACTGAAAGGAAGTGAAGTTGTGCACCCTCTGTCCCTTTAGCTGTATTGCACACTCAATATATATTCCCAAATGATTATCTTTTAAGAGCTTTAATTATAATTCTGAGATGCAATTCTCAGATTCATTTCAGTCTAAACTCATCTATAAGATCAGAACTATATCAACTTTCTACATTCTTCTTTTTATATGTTAATTAAAAAATCTCTCAAGTTTAAGGTCCATAACAAATAGATTTTTTTTTCTAGAAAGCTTTCCACAGCTGTATCCCCCTAGTACCCAAGGCTTATATATCACTCTTCTAAACTCTTACCTCTTTTCCCAGTTCTGGCTACTGAACTGATATCAATAGAGCATCATTATTCATTTGTTTTCCTCTTAATTGTGAATTCCATATGATTTCTTATTGTCTATATCTGACCTGGCTCTAAGAGAGTATATATTGATCGCATATTTTTTCTGAAAATCTTTCTTTTTACTGTCTTCTTTCTTATTAGACAACCGAAAATGATGCCACTTTCTTACTGAAACATTTCTTCCAGTCTTCTCAGCCCACTGGCATTGTAACCATGATGGTCATTTGTCTGAAAGCAGGAAAAATTTGCTCACCTCCTGTTGAAGTAAAATTAATTTGACTAATAAAAACTTTCCTAGAACAAACAAATAGTTCATATTTGCACAGTGCAGTACATTGTATGGAATATAGATATTACATTTATAGAATGAACATTTACATTCTTTAGAAATACTTTATTTTATCTACAATGGAGTATCACTTGTATCACTTGTCTTCCCGTTCATCGATTTGCTTGAGTGGGCACCAGTAGCATCTTCATTTGTACCTGTTCACATGCTAGTATAGCCCAAGGGCTTCTGTTAACTCCAGGATAATGAAGAGCCAAAGAACCATTCCTTCAGGTCTAATATTATTACTGGTTTTGGAATATCAAATACTACACAGGTAGCTTGCCAGGCTCTGCCATACAGGTGCTCAAAGTTTGTGCATTTACTGATGTACGCACGCGGCTGCATGCAACGGGAGTGCCAGTAGCAGCTCCATCTGTGTCCATGAAATAGACTTCTCTCTAGGGTGGGGTTCTGATGATCTAGGCTTGATATTGTTTTTCTCTTGGGTGGAACTCTGATAAGCTGTGGAATCCGACTGTTGAAAATGGCTGCCATCAAGGTGCAGGGGTTCCTCTGGCTTCTTCTGAGACTCTATTGGGATGGTGGACCTGTGCCAAACCCTACACTCCCTCCTGGACAACTCATAATCAGCCAGCACGAGGAGAGCCCATTTTAAAGTTTATGCTTTTAAAATTCTTTTTGATGTTACTGCTTAATTTCAAGATTGCTCATCAGTCGTATATAGAAACACAAATCAATTTGCATACTGATCTTAGATCCTGCAGCCTTGTGGAACTCCTCTATTACTTACTACAATGGAGTATGTCAATGATTTCTAGACTGAAAACTCTTTCATTGGTCATTTAGCTGAGCTTTATATTTTGACATTATGAATGGCTGTCATTCAGTCTTTTTCCTATTTTATTCAAAATGTATATCATAAATATGTACTTGATCAAAATAGTCATAAACAGCACCAATTTATCCTAACATTTTAAAATATATAGGTTATTTCTTTCACAAAGGAGTATATTCACATCAAGTGAAAGTTCAAAAAGCACAAAACAAACTAGAAAAAAATAAAATGAGCCATAAAATTCCATATTTTATGATGCATTTTTTCAATATTTTATGATAGCATTTTCCTTCAATATTTTTACAACTGTGAAAAGCAGTACATAATGACTCCAGTTTTATTTGATGTATTAGCATTTAATATTTATATCTTGATCACTTGATCACTTGACATCCCGTTATTCATCAATTTGCTCGAGCAGAAGAGAGTAATGTTTCCATTTGTCCCTATCATGTGCCAGTGAAGTCCAATATTTACATATTATTTTGTATTTATATGTAAATTTCTTTTAATATTGTTTTATATTGTATTTTATATTCTTCACTTATATATTTTATTGTTGTAGTTAAGGAAGTGTGTCGGTTATGTTTTTTCTCTTACCATTTACACATAGAACATTTTTCATTACACATATTTTATTTATCCTTCAATATATCTCATTCTTTGAAGGTTCATCTATTAACACTTTTCAGCTTATTTATTTTATTGAAGTAACATTAGTTTAGAACATGATGTAGGTTTCAGGTGTACATCGTTATCAAAGAACATCTGTATATTCTGCATTATATTCACAAATGAAAGTTTAATTTCTTTGCTCTGAGAGAATTTGCTACTTCTAACAAACTCTGTTCTTTGTTCATTTTCTTTTTAAAATAAACATTATTGTCATAAGTAAATGTAATTTTTATATACTTGCTGAAAACTTTTGGTAGTCTTAAAATATATTTATGAGATCTATGATTTTGATACCTACCAAAACATCAACATTATGCTTTTGTTTTTTATGTAGCAATTTGCCTAGTTATTCTTGTACCAAGGATGTAATATGCCACTAGTATCTTAATAAATGAACACATGATTTAAGTCCTTTAGTTTAATTCTTTGCTCTTTGTTTTTTTGTTGGTATTTTTTTTTCTTTTTGGGTCACATCCAGCAATGCTCAGGGATTACTCCTGACTTTGCACTCAGGAATTACTCCTGGAGGTTTTCAAGGACATTTGGTATCCATATGGGACGCTAGGGATTAAACCGGGTCACCCATGTGCAAGGCAAATGCCCTACCCACTGTGCTATTGCTCCGGCCCCAACTTTCCTCTGTTCTTAATGATGTTGAAAAAGCTCTGTGAATATTATTTGGATTTACCATAGGATTAATGTACCAATAACAATATTTAGAAATTGTTGGCTATTTGCCTCAGGTTTTTATTTTATATTTTATAGTCATTTAGGTAATCAATATTATCTTTTGTTTTCTTTAAACTATTTTCTGTTCATACAGGTAATAGAGTTAGAACGTGGGCCTGCCACATACAAAACATATTCTTCACCAAATGCCCTTGTACTTTCCTGAGGAGTCTTTAGATTTGAATCTTAGCTTCAAAGATCCTTCCTGCTCGAATTTAATAGATTATATGATACTAATTTTAAGGAATTACTTTGTTTAAAAATATTTGACTGCTTATACATAAGGAATTCATGGTTTTGGGTTAAAGAATTCTCTGAGCAAATGTCTGAAGCCTTCCAACAGAAGTCATGATGATTTAAGTGACGTGTTTCTTATTCTATGCCTGATTATTCTTTCTCCTTCCTTAGGGCTCAACAGAAAATAAGACAAATAAATGCTCAGAGATGGTTGTTGTTTCACTTTTTCTAAGGAAACTGTTGCTATTTCTTGCATATTTTACTTTACTCAGTATCCACAATCCCATTATATTGAGATTTACTTTTTTTATAAAAGCTTAAGATAGACTAGCAAACTGTGGAACATATATAAAGGAACTCTCAATATATGATTTTTCAGGTATATTCCTTTGCTATTTTCTTTTCAAAAATATTATACAACTGTGAGATAAATATCAAAAAACTGTTAATTATTGTATTTCAGTCATGCAGTGTTCCAGCACCCATCACTCCACCGGTGCACATTTCCCCAACACCGATAACACCAATGTCCCCTGACTTCCTCCCCCCTTCCCCCAGCCTACGTCTATGGCAGGGCACTTTGGCCTCTTCTCTCTCTCTCTCTCTCTCTCTCTCTCTCTCTCTGTATCTCTCTGTCTCTCGCTTTTGATTTTGATCTCTCTTGTTCCTTCTCCTACACCTCTCTCTCTTTTTTGTCTCTTCACATTGTGTCTTGCAATACATACATTTAGAGACTATCATGTATATCCCTTTGTCTATATTCAGTGCTCAGTTCTAGGCTGTTATTACCATATCCAACAATCATTAGCACACTGGTCCCTTCTCTGAATTACCTAACCTCTGAGTCCCACACACTTGCATAGATTCCACCAACTGACCAGTCCTCCTAATCCATGTTTTGCCTGTTCTTGTTTTTTAAAATCAGTCCATCATAGAATGTTATGCTTGATGCTGAGGCATTTCAAACGAATATTTTACTTAAATTATTCTCAGAATTTAGTAAAAATGGCAAGACAAATTTTCCTAGAGCTTGAGATCTTGGTTACTGATTCCACAAATATTCTTTGACTTTCCTTTAGGAAAGGGGTTGCTAACTGCAATTTTTGGTTCCACATAAATGTTTGTATATTCGGCAAGTTCATTGTCCTCAGCAATAGTTGTGGTTATCGGTGATGCTGTGTACAACTTTAATTTTGCACCATACAGTCAGGCTGTAATCTCCAGGAATATATTCTGTTTTAATATTTGATGCCTAAAGCATTTTAAAGGTAACTTTTCCAACAGATCCTTATTAATAATAATGAAAACCACCCATATGTTGGTGATAATTTTATGAAAGTTTTATACATTCCCTAAATTGGCGGGGCTAAATTATTTCATGTCAAGTTGCTAGCATTAATTATTTTGAATGATGCTTAATTTTATTTTATGCTTTTCTTTCACTAAAATAAGAAACACTTAGTTCAGCTTAACCTATACCTCTTTAGCTATATAAGTCAGTATAAAGACACATGTGGGTGATTGTCCATTCAGGATATAGTGCCACCCTGAAGCTATGTAGGACAGGTGGCAATTGAGAAAAACCATTCTGAACCTTGTTTTGTTAGGCCTCAGAGGGTCCCCAATAGATATTGGGGTTTAGTGGGTTCCCTGGCCACATTCAGGGCCACCGACCATTCTTCCCGAATGATGGACAAAAACCTCAGTTGCCCTTAGATTGATTCTAATTACTTATACCCCAAAAAGGAGTTCCCATCAAGGGACTGGATGAACCCAGGGCAAGTTGTAAGTAAGCTACCCTGGTCTTGACATGGGACAGATTAAATGTCCTGAGCAATATTATAAGCTAAGAGCAAATTCATGGAACAAACTCTATCCTGATCCAAAGATAAACAGTTGAGTACAGGACCCTGTGGAGATTAGGAATAAAACCACCTGGCCAAGAGGATTATAGTCTGAAATATATGGCAAGATGTCGTCAGGAATAGTCATTCTAGAAATGTGCTTCTATAAATTGAATAGAAATATTATTAAGATTATTTATCAGCTAAGAAAGGGAGAAAACAACACGCCAGGGTTCCACTCTTGTCCTGGGCTGGCCTATAACCCCAAGACAAGTTCAGTCTCAGGGGTGAAGTTCCCTAATCCTTTATCCAGAGAAGGAAGTGCTTTTGTAGCACTTCATTGTTTCAGGAATAAGGTCCATTACCTCAAGCATTTTTAAAGTATATATCTTTAGCAGACTTGACATGACTTGGCGGTGTGTGTCTATGAAGTAAGATGAAGTGAGGTGAGTGTCGAGAGAGATTAAAATAAGAGCTTCAGACTTTCTAGAACATATGATCTTGTCTCTCTGTCTATTGTTTGGGGGAATGGTCATTGACTCTGAACATAGCCAGGGAACCTGCTGAACTCAAATATTTGTTGGGTACTCCACTGAGCCCCAACAGTTGGATGAATTTTATTACTTTCATTACTGCCCATAAAAATTCTGGAACTATCTTTGTTGTTGTTACTGTGTATGTGTACCTGTCCATTGTTGACTGAGATTTGCTGTTATGGTGCTCTATCTGTGTTAGCAGAACCACCATCTCTTTTATTCCTATACAAAGATTTGTTAAAATATACTCCTACTCATAGGCAAAGTCATTTCAAATACCTAAGTATCTCTTCCATATATCTGCTACAGCGCAGACCCACTGCTTTTGGCTTTACTCAGGCCCTGTTAAAATAATTTTTTGTGTTTAAGTGTCATATTTCACCCCATGGCCAATTTACCATGCTAGAGCTTAGATGAGACTAAAATATAGATGAACCAGTTACATTATGTCATTCCTTTCTGCAAAAAATCAGACACTGTTGCATGTCTCTAAGTTCTCTGTGATCTTAACTGTAACTGCTTCACCAATTCTTTAATCTGGACTTAAAAATGTTGTAACTGCTGGGCCAAACTACCTTTGTTCTTCCGAGGTTCTGCTTTTGGAAAAGGAGCCCCCACAAGAAACTCCTTTCAGTAGCTTGCATTACTAAGACCCAACCTTCCATTGCATTTTTGGAGAAGTTTTCTCTTTCATTCATGTTCCTTTGTCTCTGTTCAGTGGCACCAGTTTGCCTTAATAATGTATACCCTTCATTGCATTTTGCTTTCTGTGCCCATCTATGGCACGATGCAGTTTACTGTGCTGCCTTGGAAGTGTCCCTGCAGGTTCTATGTAGAGTAGGGGAAGGTCATGTATCTGTACCCATGGATATTCTACAGTCAGGTATATATTTCTCCAAGCCTTCACAAATTCTCGTCTTCACTTCATAGTTGTTTGTATATAAGCCTTTAGACTTAAGAGCCATGCTTGATTGCTTGGAGGCAAACAGCATTTCTCTCTGGTCTAATTACTTAGAGAGCCTACGTGGCCAAGTAAATATACTGGTAAGATCTATCTAGTCCCATGGTGATTGTGGTAGCATGAAAGAAAATCTTTATACCAGCTAATATAGAATACTGGTAAGATTTGCTGCCATATTAAGTCACAGATTCAGACTTTTCTTGCCCTTATACCTACAAAATGGCCTGTAGGAGGTAACTCCAAAGTGCCAAGGCTATGGGCAACAGTGTACTGCAAAACACACACACACACACACACACACACACACACACACATATATATATATATATTATATTCATTAGAGATACTAATGGTATACAAATTATAAGAATGACATAGTGATTAATTATAAAACAGATAAAGTTGTTAGAGAGTCTTGAAACTGAACAAACACCAATTATTTTATCTTTTGTTGAAATAAAGGACTTGGTTAAATGAATGGAACATAGGGTTTTTGTTATTAGCAAAAAAATAACATCTGATTGAGCAACCCCAATGCAGAGAATAATACGACATAGGTAATATGAAGGCAAACTTATTTTTTTAATTGAGGTGACATTGCTTTATATAAATTTAAATGTTTTAAGAATATAATGTCATACATTTTACAAATACATTAATATACTCAACCACCACCAAAGTACCAATAATCCACCACAGGTTATTTTCCACCATACTCCTTTTCTTTGGTAACCTTAGTTATGCAGTCTGAATCCAAGGGTCTGTTTGCCTTTAGGTTTTCCTGATCCTTACTTTGCTCTTTCTCTATAGCCATGTATAAGTTCAGTGATCTGGCTGATTCTTATTACATCTTTGTGAGGTAGATACCCTAATTATTTGCATTTCATATGAACAAATGGGATCTAGTGAGAAGTTAATAAAACTGTTCCAAGTTAAAAAAAGAATATGTGATATAATGGGTTTCTTTTTACAAGTACTGTTACTCTAGAATTTTCCACAATTTAATAAAATCAAGGTAATTACTGGTCTATAAAATAGCATATATTCCAGGAACATACTTTTTACACCTCAGTAGCTATAGGTGCCAAAGCAATATATATCAAGTTACTATTCAAGTGATTGTATCCTATAATTCTCTACTCCTACCACTATAACCCAACATTCTTTTGTCAAAGCATTTCTTCTGCTTTGCTCTTTTTGTTTTTGTATTATTTTCCACACACATAGGTGAACTCATATAATATTAATCTCTCTTCTGAATTATTTCTTTCAGAATGATCCTTTTAAAGTACATTTTTGTTTTCAAAAATGGAAAATTACATCATTTTTATTGCTAAGAAGTATTCAATTGTATATATATTGAATAACAATGCATTCCATTATATATGACATATTATTTTTCTTTTGAATTCAGATGTCTTTAATTTCATTTTATTGAGATTCACAATATAACTTATTCATAACTCAAAAGAAGGTCTTTTCATAGTATTCAGGAAGTTTCTTAAGTTGTATGTGAATGCTCCAGTGGAGTAAAGCCACAGTCACATATTGTTTTATTCCTGGATGAATATTCTTCTAACAGATTAGTGTTTATACTGCAATAAAAGACAGTATCACTGTATCACTGTCTTCCTGTTCATCATCGATTGACTCGAGCGGGCACCAGTAATATCTCCATATGTCTTGTCTCATGCTAATAGAGCCCAAGGGCACCTGCTTGCTCCAAGAGCATAAAGAGCCTCAAACCATTCCATCAGGTCATGGGAAAGAGGTCTAAAATTGTTACTGGTATTTGGCATATCAAATACCACACGGGTAGCTTGCCAGGCTCTGCCGTGCAGGTAGCATACTCTTGTAGTCATCTCTAAATCCAGCATTTATTGATGAACCGCAGGGCGCAAATATCCACTGGAGCTGGACTGTGCTAGGCTGGTCTGCTAGGTGGAGTTCTGACCAAGGGGAAGTCCGGATGTGGAAAATGGAGGCCCTCATGGAGTGGGGGGTCATCTGGCTTGTTGCAAGGCTCTGCTGGGGTGGCGGGCCAGAGCTAGAACCCGCCATCCCTCCTGGGCACCTAGTGAGAGGCTGGGCACAGGAAGAGCCAGTAACAGCTCTGACCCATGTCGGTGAGTCTCTGGATCAGCATACCTGGGCTGGATTTAAAAAAAAGACTGCTGCAGGGTGGATCTTGATGAGCCTGGCTGTGATAGGGTGGTCTGCTGGGTGGAGTTCTGACGAGAGGGAATTCCAAATGTGGAAAATGGAGGCCCTCATGGAGTGGGGGGCCATCTGGCTTGTTGTGCGGCTCTGCTGGGGTGGTGGGCCAGGGTTAGAACCCACCATCCCTCCTGGGTGCCTCGTGATTGGCTGGGCACAGAGAGAGCCAGTAGCAGCTCTGCCCCTTATTACTGACCTGACATTTGTGATGATTATGCAAGAGGATACTATATAGTATCTTCTGAAACTCCAACAATAAGAGGAGTAATGTAGACTCAAAATCTGTGTCAAAGTTAAGAATTGACCTTATAATGCCAGGTTAGAACAGAGCATTCAACCTAGGCAAAAAGGATATACATGATAACATCTAAATGTTTGTATTGCAAGTAACAATGTGGAAGAAAAGGAGAGAGACAGAAATAGAGATAGACAGACAGACAGAGAGAGAGAGAGAGAGAGAGAGAGAGAGAGAGAGCAGAGTGCCTGACATAGAGGCAGGCTGAGGAGAGGGAGGGAATCTGGGGACGTTGATGTTGCAAATGTTGCACTAGTGGAGAAATGGGTGCTGGGACACCATATGACTGAAACTCAATCATGAAGAGTTCTGCAATTGTATATCTCATTCTGGTATAATAAAATTTTTAAGCAAAATATCGACCCCTTCCTTAAGAAGTTTCGACTCCTTAAGAAGTTGACAGCTTTATCTTAAAAGGTAGACCTGTTGGCTTTTGTCCTAGTAACATTTTTCAAGAGAAGTATAGATAAGACTTTTTTTAATTAGGGAACAATCTCCATGCGACTTTCGTGAGCAGTCAAAAGTCAGTACTGGACTGTGAGGTTTGGACGTCAATTAAGAGGCCGTCTGCCTCTTAATGTTCAGCCAAGTTCCTGGCTGAGCATTACTCATGGGCACTGAGGCCCACACAGACCCAATCCAAAGAGCATAAAGGCTTCATTTTTAACTTTACAGAAGCAGCAGCCTTTAGGCTAATTAATAAATCATCAACGCATTTGTACTGTGAAAAATGTAATATTTATGCTCGCCAGAGTAATATTTCTGTCTTGCAGCCCCATGCTCTGTTGATGCCTGATGGAGGATGAAGTAAATACCAGCTGGTGTAGAATGAGTGAAATATAATTACTCTCTACAAAGTTAAGTGAATATTAAAACACAGAAGTCACAGTCACTGGCACCCATCCATCCCTAACTTCACTGCCCAGTAAATGACACCCTGACCTGATGTTTGGCTCTAGGATCGCTTCCAGGAGGGATCTCAATAAAGACTCAGTTGTCAGCAATGTGGAAGCAGCTGTGACATAGTCTGCAGATAAAAGCTGAATGTTGACCACCTTCCAGGAGCACTGGCGAGATTTTCATAATTTTGTGTGATACTGTAAGAAGAATGTGTCTTTGGAGTTAGAAGGACCAGTTTTTTTTAGAAGGACCAGTTTTAAGCCTCAACTCTCAAATTTACAAGTTATATAATATTTTTTTTGCTTTAGCAAAACACTATGATTTACAAAATTGTTCACAATACAGTTGTTTCAAGTATTCAATATTCCAGCCCCAGTCCCACCACCGTGTGCCCTTACCACAACCAAAGAGCCAAGTTTTCCTCCCCACCTCCCAAGCTTGCTTCCCTAGCAGGCACTGAATAATCTACTTTATATTGCTCATTACAACATATATCTCATAATGGTGCACCTGAAGTCATGACCTTTTTACTGAGCTGTTATGTGCAAATTGGGCTATCTGTATTGTTGACAAACTAATCTTAATGATAGTTCTTCACTTCTTTGTATCTCATTTTTACTTGTCTGGAAAGTAAGGATGGTTGTGCACTTTACAATAAGAGACTACGCTCCAAAAAGTAATAGGCAAGGCCAAAGTGATAGTCCAGCAGGTAAGGTGTTTGCCTTGCGCGCAGCTCTCTTGGGTTCACTCCCCAGCACTCAATATGGTCCTATGAGTCCACCTCGAATTATACCTGAACACAGAGATAGGAGTAAGCCCTGAGAACCGCTGCTTGTGTTCCCAAACTAACCAAAAAATTAATGCATTCATTTTACAGTGTCTATTTATTTTTTCATCCTGCTGTTATTCAATGTATCACATGTGCTTTCTTCCTTCTACTCTCTGCATTTATCTTTGATACTGACATCGTAGTAGCTTTCTCCAAGTTCCGTACTCTCATTTCCAGATACAGCTTCTTTTGACTGCTCTCTCTTTGCTCTAGCTTTCTAGGTGAGATATTTTCATAAACACAGATATTCTGGTAATTAGTATACTAAGAAGATGCACTTATTACACATCCTTCAAGTTGATGTCAGTTTTACATTTTATATTTTAGGACATATTTTATGCTTAGTTTCCATTTATTTTAAGTATTTTTATATTCTGCTCATGTTTTTTCCACTACTTCTTACTATATAAAATATGATATTCACCAGAGTACCACCCTCGGTTCTCTATTCTCTCTAAGTAGGTAATTTTAGCTGTCAACTATATGGCAATTCCACAATTATATCATCAAGCCTAGGCTGTATACACATACAACAACACACACACACAAACACAGAGAACAGTTTTCCTAATGTCTCGTGCATACTTTTACCTGGCTGCCAAATAGCTAAGCAAATTCTATTAACCTAGCCAAATTACAATTTTCTTTCTATATTTGTCCTAACTAATATCATTAGCATCTGTTCAATTAAAATGTAGGCAACATCTGCTATGAAACTATGTTTTATAAGTCAAAAGTTTTTCATTATTTGATAAAAAAACACTTTAAAGTCTCTGTTTTATGTCTCTAAATTAAAATATAGTAATTCTATTTGAGTTTATATTTCTTTATTATCATTTATCTGTTAAGGTTAATTTTCTTTGCCACTAGGTTGAATAAAGAACCCAGACAATTTGGTGAAACAGTATTAGGTATAGATCTGTGGGAATTTTTTCTGGATAAGATTAATATTTAGTTGGTCTACAAGTGTATCCCACCCACACTGCAGAGCCTGGCAAGCTACCCATGTCGTATTTGATATGCCAAATACTAATAACAATTATAGTCCTCATTCCCATGACCTGATGAAATGTTTTTTTTTTAATTTTTTTATTATACCACCGTGAAACACACAATTACAGAGGTGTTCATAATTGGTTCTTGGTAATACAGTATTCCAGCACCCATCCCTCCACCAGTGCCCCATTTCCACCACCAATGTACCCCTCCTCCCCCCCCCCACCCGCCTTAATAGCAGGTACCCCAGTTTCCTCTCTTTCTCTCTCTATCACTCTCTCTGTCTCTGCATCTCTCTCCCTCTTATTTTACACATTATGGCTAGCCCTGCAGATATTTAGAGTTTATCACTTAAGTCTCTTTGTGTATATTCAGTGGTGAGTTTTAATCTGCCATTACCATTTCCCATATTTATTAAAACACTGGTATCTATATCCTATTAATGAATGCAGTCATTCTATATCTGTCCTTTACCTTCTGGCTAATTTCACTCAGCATGATAGACTCCATGTCCATCCATTTGCAGGTAAATTTCATAATTTCATCCTTTCTGACAGCCACATAGTATTCCATAGTGTAGATGAACCACAGTTTCTTTAGCCAGTCCTCTGTTCTCGGGCATTTAGGTTGTTTCCAGATTCTAGCTATAGTGAATAGCGCAGAGATGAATAAAGAAGTACAGATAGTGTTTCTGCTATGTGTTTTTCGGTCTCTAGGGTATATTCCCAGGAGTGCTATTGCTGGATCAAATGGGAGCTCAATATCTAGCTTTCGGAGGAATGCCCATATTGTTTTCCCAAAAGGGCTGGACCAGTCGGCACTCCCACCAGCAGTGGATGAGAGTCCTTTTTCCCCACATCCACGCCAGCACCGGTTGTTCTTGCTGTTTTGGATGTGTGCCAGTCTCTGTGGTGTGAGATGGTACCTCATTGTTGTTTTGATTTGCATCTCCCTGATGATTAAAGATGAAGAGCACTTTTTCATATGCCTTTTGGCCATTCGAATTTCTTCTTTTTGGAAGCTTCTGTTCATTTCTTCTCCCCATTTTTTGATGGGGTTGGCTGTTTTTTTCTTGTGGAGTGCTACCAGTGCCTGATATATCCTGGATATTAACCCCTTGTCAGATGGGTATTGGGTGAATATCCTTTCCCACTCTGTGGATTGTCTTTGTATCTTGGTCACCGTTTCTTTTGAGGTGCAGAAGCTTTTCAATTTTATATAATCCCATTTGTTTATCTTTGCTTCCATTTGCTTGGCCAGTGGTGTGTCGCCTTTAAAGATACTTTTCGTTTCGATGTCATAGAGCGTTTCTCCTATGTTTTCTTCGATGTACCTTATAGATTCATGTCTGATATCGAGATCTAGAATCCATTTTGATCTGACTTTTGTGCATGGCGTTAGAAGGAGGTCTAATGGTTTGAGGCTCTTTATGTTCCTGGAGTGAGCAGATGCCCTTGGGCTCTAGCATGTGACAGGACATATGGAGATGTTACTGGTGCCTGCTCGAGCAAATAGATGATCAACGGGAAGACAAGTGATACAAGTGATACTAGAATTTGTATGAGACATATCATTTTCCAGGTAGGTAGGCATCATCCATTAATTTGAAGGTCTTATCAGAACAGATTGACTTTTGATGAGCAAGAAGGAATTTTGTCACCAGTGACCTTCAAATGTGAACTGCATCATTGTCCTTGCTTGAGCTTGTTTGCTGATCTACCCTGATGATTTTGTGATTTTAAATTATGTATGTATAAATATATATGGATAATATTATATATGTAATAATAAATTTCCACACATATCTTGTGGTGTTTTGGAGGATCTCTAATATAGAAACTGATCCTGTATCTTTAAATGGTGTCATTGACCTTTCAAATATTAAAACAGAAAAATAGTCTATCAAATTAACAATCAAACTATAATAAAAATTGTTCAAGTATTTTTGATATGGCCCAGGTGTATAAAAAGTGCTATTATTTTCCATACAAAATGCATTCTTTAATGCCTTTGCAGATTGCATTATTTTTTCTCATCTTGCATTCAGATTTCATGATGGTCTCTCAATTTTTCTTTTCTCAGCAACTCCAGCTGATTTAGATATGACCTTCTTTCCGCCTCCCATAAACTTTGTCCCTATCTTTATTTGTGCAGTATCACACTGAATAACAATTATTTACCTCTGTATTTCTTAGTGGATCTTACAAGCCTTGCATTTAGTGGATCCCCCATCAATCTTAGTGGAATTAAAATATCTCTAACCACAGCTATTGTCTTCCCATTAGAATGTGCTAGTATGCAGTAGCTTTTATCACTTCTTCAAGAGGAAATAAAATATTGAACCCCCTTCAACCCTTACGTTTAAGCTGTTATCTATCAATTCCTCTCTGCTTTTGGAGTCTTGTCCTAAGCTCTAGCCTAAAGCCCAAGAGACAACCATGGCTATACACTAAAATCAAAGATTATGTGCAAAAATAAGGAGATAAAATGTTTGTTTCTCAGTAACTCCTTTTAAGTTGAAAAGGAAAAAACCCTCAAATATTACTTTGAGTTTGTATGATACACATATCTCAGTGTGGAAGACTTGTCTATAGAAGTAAAGCAAAGACATGTGATAATGTTTGAGGGAATATATGAAGGAACTTCTTTGTTCCTAAAAGTTGAATCAATACCATTGCAAATTATTTATTCAACTTACAATAAAACATAGATCATAGAATTTAGCATGGGATTTATTAAGTGAAATTTAGCTCCAGCTTTAATATGTGATCTAGGGTACTTATTTTATCTCTTACCAGTTTCATATCACTTGTATCACTTGTACCCATTGTTCATTGATTTGCTCGAGTGTGTGCCAGTAACATCTCCATTCATCCTTGTTGTTGCTAATGTAGCCCAAGAGTATCTGCTTGCTCCAGGAACACTAAGAGCCACAAACCATTCTTTCAGGTTATACGAATGAGGTCTATTATTGTTACTGTTTTTGGCATATCAAATACAACATGGGCAGCTTGCCAGGCACTCCCTTGCAGAGTTTCCTATATATAAACTACTTTAATTTCAGTATGCCCAAGTCCTCATACTGGAAATTTGTCAGTAAAATGATTGTTGAATCTGAGTCTTCAACACCCTCATTACTATAAGCAAACATAGTTCTCTCTCCCACTCCTACCATTCTATGTGCTTTAAAAATTGCCAAATCACTCAAATTATATTAACCTTAAAGTTAAAGAAAAACATCAAGCTAATTTGGGAAGTTTCCTATGGCAAAAAGGTCTATTAAAATTTAAAAATGGTATAAAAACTATATGACCACTATAGTCCTCTTTTGTTCTATTTGAGAATCAGAGCTGAACATTATATTTCCAGTTTTTGTTTTTTACTGTGTGCTACCAGAAAAGACAGTTTAAAAGCTGGTTATTAGAGATTGTCAATAAATTTCAAAAGTGAAGCAAATCTTGTTCAACTGACTGACAGCTACAAATTAATTTTGCTTTCTTTAAACAACTAACCAACCTAATGTTTGTGCAGTTGACAAGCCTTATTGTTTGCACTCTCTTGACCCAGTTCAGCATGATCAGAACGGCATCTTATTGTGCAAATCATTTTGCCTTTACTTATCCTCTTAATGGGAAGACGGTGCAGTTTATTGGCAGATACACAGGCAACAGAGAACAGTGGTTTAGAATTCTGCCTGTTGAGAAGTACATAGCTCTGCATGGAAACATTTATATCAGGAATGGCCCCACACTCACAGGGGGCCACTTTCTTCTGTGATATTTTTATTGCATTCATTCAGAAACATTTGACCAAACGTTGTGGTGAAGGCTAGGGATGAAAAAGAAAAACGTTACTCAACCCTTTTTATTAAGTTGCTACAGGCTAAGAGCAAAAAAACATACCACTAAGAGCCATCTGTTGTAATTATAACTGTAATAATCACTGGGGACATAAAAGAGAGTTTTATAAGCAGGACCAGTTGAACACAGGAAATGCTTCTGCCAAAATATAACTTCACTGTCGATAGTTTCTTTTCTTTTATAAATTGGGGTATAATATATATCTAGAGAATGTTTGGAAAATATTCATAATATATAGCTCAATGAATTTTTTACTTATGTGTAATTCAAGTAATTGCTATCCAGATCCATATGTTGGATTTATATATCTATATCACCTAGGGCTTCTTCATGCCCTTTCTACTGAATTGGGCCCACCTCCACTCTCTGTGGTCGAAATGTGTCCATATTTGAATTTCAGGTTAATGGATTAACATGTTCCCTTTTAACTGTTTTCTGCTCATCATTTGTCTGCAAGAGTCATCCATGTGCAATGGGAATGTATATTTTTTTTTATTGCAGTGAAGTCTTCCATTATAGAAGCCAGAGTCTGAAGGATGGATACAAGTTGCTCCCAATTGGACAGCTAGAAAGAGGTAAAGAAAAGATTTAAGCATGGCACATTTGGATGGTTGTGGACTCAGAGGCTCATGTAGGAGACTGGGATGAAATATGATTGAATCTGCCCTAGAAGGATATGGAATATTCTACAAGGTGTTTGAATACTGCTGTTTTGTCGAACATTCCAGCAAACCTTCAGAGATGTAATGGGAAAATATCTAAACGTCGGACATGTTATGTTCTTTAAATATTACAAGTACTTGGAGGACAGGTAACTATGACATTAAGAAACTAGAAGAGAGGGTATCCTAATTGTCCAATATTTAGGGTCAATTGTAGGAAAGAAAAATCAAACTAAGACTATCACTCTGCGCTATTCACAATAGCTAGAATCTGGAAACAACCTAAATGCCTGAGAACAGAGGACTGGCTAAAGAAACTGTGGTTCATCTACACTATGGAATACTATGCAGCTTCAGAAAAGATGAAATTATGAAATTTACCTGCAAATGGATGGACATAGAGACTATCATGCTGAGTGAAATTAGTCAGAAGGAAAAGGACAGATATAGAATGACTGCATTCATTAATAGGATATAAATAGATACCAGTGTTTTACTAAGTGTGGGAAATGGTAATGGCAGATTAAAACTCACCATTGAATATACACAAAGAGACTTAAGTGATAAGCTCTAAATATCTGCAGGGCTAGCCACAATGTGTAAAAGAAGAGGGAGAGAGATGCAGAGACAGAGAGAGAGAAAGAGAGGAAACGGGGCTACCTGCTATTGAGGCAGCCTGGGGGGTGAGTGGGAGAGGGTGGGGTACATTGGTGGTGGAAATGGGGCACTGGTGGAGGGATGGGTGCTGGAATACTGTATTACCAAGAACCAATTATGAAAACCTTTGTAATTGTATGTCTCACGGTGGTATAATAAAAAATAAAAAAAAAAGGTTAAAAGGTGAAGGAGAGAGTAGTCATTTAGAGCCTATATTACAGAAACAGTTGCTAAATCAAGAAATAAGCCCACTTTTAATATTAATTTGAAACCAGGATGTGAGAATGAGTGAAAACATTTAGTATCCACTCCCAGCATGTCCACCATGCATACCCTGACCCCAGCCTACCATGGTAGCATAGCCCAGAAAAGGAGACAGAGCAGTAGGCCACTCCCTTTATTATTATGTGTATTTGATTTTATCTGGTTCTGAATTCCCATGCTTGCTTTTCTCTGTCACTTTGCCATTTCAAAGAATAACATACCAGGGCTTTTTATTCTAGCCCTGTGGTGGTGCCCTTTTAGAGAGAATAAATCCCAAGTGGTGTTGCCAGGAGCTGGGTGACATTTGCCATGTTTGAAAAGGCCTTATTTTGAAGAATGATTATTGATTTTTTTTTCACTTCTCAGATCATTCCTTTGATGCTGCCTTTTACTGACCCGGGTGAACAACCCTCAGCTGCGATCATGACTCCTTGACACAGCAGTTCACCCAAAGAGAATGTGGTGTTTTTTCTAAGTGGCACTCACCCTGAGCCTGGCCACTGGAAAAGATACTGTTTCTCTGAATATTTCATCATGTAGAATAACTTCTCCAAGTCTTAGAAAGAAATATGTAGATTTGTTCATGCTTGAAGATAGGTAATGATGAAATATATGCAGAGAGAAGAATAATAGATAACAGTGTACTTCATTACATTGAGTGATAACAACTTTGGGACTTGATGATAGCTGTGGGCCTGCGGCTTCAAGAGAAGTCAGTTTGGGAAGAAGGAAGTAGAAAGTGTTAGCAGACCAGGAGAAGATGATAAATGACCTTCTGAAATTGCTTATGAAATAGTGACTGAAAATAATAAATATTGATAAGAACCCTTGGGTATGGTGTCCTTCCAACAGAATAAGGTCATGTTTTCTGTGCTCTAAAATCAGATAGTCATGGACATATATATCTTGAGTATTTTGACATTATCTATTGAAACTAAAAGTGAAATTTCATATTCAAAGGAAATGATAGTTTTGAGAACATAATTGGATGGTAGAAAGAATGAATTAGGCTATAAGACATGGCAGATACTCTACATTTATGAAATGTGGTTTTATTATATAGTATATTTAAGAACTAAGCTGAAAGACATGATATATACTCTCTATATATGAAATGTGCTTTATATCCTATATTGTGTATGATCTTTGATATTAGGTTGCCTCTGGATTATAAGCGAAAAAAATTGACAGGGTTTATATTGATGCATTTCCAGAACAAGAAAATAACTTTTTCCAAATACACTGATATAATTTACAATTTAGGGGCAGGGCTATGTCCATTTCCACAATTCAGAGTGTATAAAAAATATACAATGTATATATGTTTGTGATATTGAATAAACCTGATATGTGTTCCAATGGAAAGCAGTTTTAATTTATGAATAATTTGGATAATTGTATTTAACATATTATTCATAGCAGTGGTTGTTCCCCACCTTTTCCTTTAGACTAAAGCTCAGTAATGGGTATAGATTATTATATTTTAGACTTGGAACAACAAATTAGCACTCTTAGTGACTTCTTAGTTTTACCAGCACTAGGATTTTTATTATTATTATTATTATTTTTTGCTTTTTGGGTCATACCCGGCGATGCTCAGGGGTTACTCCTGGCTCCGCACTCAGGAATTACTCCTGGCGGTGCTCGGGGGACCATATGGGATGCCGGGGATGGAACCCAGGCCGGCACAGGCCGGCCGCGCAAGGCAAACGCCCTACTTGCTGGGCTATCGCTCCGGCCCCAGCACTAGGATTATTTAACAAAAGCTTATGAATTCATCCTTCTGAAAACATTATAGTTACCACCTTGACATGACAGAGCTATTTTAACTGGTATAATGTAAAAATTACAAAATCTCTATGCGTTAAGTCAATAGAAATGTTGTGATATCTTAATAGATATGCATTATTGCTCCTAAACTAGTAAAATGTGAATGTTCCTCATCAATGGGTGGATTATTCCCAGATTTCTTCCAATTTATAGTTTTATTATCTTCTTGGGTTATAAGTTCCTCAAGAAACATCTGAAATATGGGGAATTTGAGAATGAAGAAAGCACTGATACACTTCTTGATGTTTTTCTCCAAAATAGCATGTGGCAGTTATCATTTCGTTGGTGAAGTTGAGTTTCCAGGGATCAAAGAATTGGCAAATATTGTTCATAGCTGGGCCATCCAGCATCCATGATTTGGCAAGACTACAGTTTTATCTAGGACCCCTGGGGTGAACAAGAGCCACGACAAAGCCTGGCAAGCTACTCGTGGTGTATTCAATATGCCAAAAACAGTAACAATAGTGGACCTCATTCCCAACGAATGGAGATGTTACTGGTGTTCGCTCAAGCAAATCAATGAACAACGGGAAGACAAGTGATACAAGTGATACACTTTTAGCCACTTATTGTATTATAAACTTTGAACTGAGCTCAATGTGAAATGTCTTTTCACATTCACACATATATCAGTACAGTACTTCTAGGAAGGTTGTCATTATCTAAGCCATCTCTGCCTGAGTGAACAACTTGTGTGATTGTCTAAGTAGCCACTTTTACCAGAGTCTTCTCTTGATATACTGCTTATAGTCTTACTAGAAAATGAATTCATGTAGTAATAAAAGATAACTGTTAGCATTTAATTTAACTTACATTTTTATACAGAGTTTTCTAAAAAAGTGTGTTCTAAAGAGACCAGTGCTGGGACTGGAGAGCTAATATAATGGATACAGCATCCATACAACCCAAATTTGATCCCTAGCTGCACAGATGATACACCAAGCACTTCCAGGAATGATTCACGAGCATAGAGTCAGGAATAATTCCTGAGCAAAGCTGGATGTGTCCTCAAAGCAAAAAAAAAGATACAGGTGCTATTTCTGCTATAAAATAATTTCCAATAATATTCTATCAGAGCTGGGAGGCTATGGGAAGGAGAAAAGAGAGTAGTAACCATGACAAAGGGGGCAATTGTGTGGCAAAGGACAGAATTTAACTTTTAGTGATGACCTTAGTATTAGTCACAGTATAATGCACACTTAACAGTCTTATAATAATGTAATTCAGTGTTACTGTCATGCATTTTTAAAAAATAAAAAAGTTTACTAAACAGATTTTTAAAAAGACTGTGTTTAGCAAATGTAATGGAAGAATCGCATCTGGAATGGTTAGAGAGGCATAGTTCTTATGAGAGCAAATAGTCATGTGTCATATCACTGTCACTGTCTTCCCGTTCATCATTGATTTGCTCGAGCGGGCCCCAGTAACATCTCCATATGTCCTGACTCATGCTAGTAGAGCCCAAGGGCATCTGCTTGCTCCAGGAACATAAAGAGCCTCAATCCATTCCGGAATGAGGTCTATAATTGTTACTGGTATTTGGCATATCAAATACAACACGGGTAGCTTGCCAGGCTCTGCCGTGCAGGTAGCATATTCTTGTAGGCATCTCTAAGTCCATCATTTATTGATGAACCGTGTGGCCGCAAGTGGCCACGAGCCGGGCTGTGATAGGCTGGTCTGCTGGGTGGAGTTCTGACGAGAAGTCCGGATGTGGAAAATGGAGGCCCTCATTGGATGTGTCATATTGGACTGTGTAAATGCAATTTGAGGCTCTTCATATTCCTGAATCAACCAGATGCCATTGGGCTACATTGGTTCGTGATAGGGTCCAATGGAAATGTTACTGGCGCCGCTCGAGCAAATCGATAACTAACGGGATTCAAGTGATCAAGTGATCAAGTGATCTTATGTAAGATTAACATATCCACTTTACATAAGATAAAACATCAAGACTTAGAGAATTTTCCTTTATCAGTCATAGTTACAGAACAATTAAGTAGTAAATCTGTTTTTTCATCAAAACATATTTTGCTTTGGATCTGAGCTTTAGACTCAACTTAGCGTAGCTTTGACTTCTGAGACATGCTTCCTTCCTTACTATTCATTTAAGTCATATATTTATTCAACAGGTAATGGGAAGCATGCTGAAAAAGTAGGAAAAGATATGATCTCTATAACATGATAAATACGATTAGTAGGGGCATTTGAAATTAAGTTAAAAAATACAAAATAGCAGTAAAATTCATTAGTGATAAAAGGTAAAAGACTGATGAAAAGACACTGGTACGCTGAAGGATTTACAGCAAGAATTTTGAGTGGAAGTGCACCTGAAGAGGAGGCTCTTAAGCTGGCACCTTTACTTGAACACTTTACATCCCATTATTCATTGATTTGCTTGAGCAGGCGCCAGTAATATTTTCATTTGACCCTATCATGTGCCAGTGTAGCCCAGTGGCATCTGGTTCCTTCAGGAATATGAAGAGCCTAAAAATGCACGTTCAGGGTCTTGACGAAGAAGTCTGACCATCTTGTAGGTGGGTGGCCACGTGATCTTTTGATGTCCAGTGGGATCTGTTGCAGGGACACCTAAAAGCCTAGGCCTCTGCATCTGCCCTGGATTGCCTCCTGCTGGTCACTTCATAGATAGGGGGATAGTCTGAATGTGGCAGTCTTATCTGACCATGTATTCTGTACTGGCTGGTATAAATATTCTCTCATGCTACCACAAGCATCGTGGGACTACCTAGATCTTGCCAGCATATTTGCCTGGCCATGTTGGATCTCTAAGTAATTAGACCAAGGAGAAATGCTGTTTGCCTCCAAGCAAGCAAGCATGGATCCCTGATAGCTCAAAGGTAACTAAAATTCAAAACTACCGTGAAGTAGACGAGACTCTTGTGAAGGCTTGGAGAAATATTTAACTGGAATTAGTATTAGTCTTTGGTACAGAGACATGCCATATCAGAAACCCCCTTCTATTCCCTATAAAGGCATTTCAAGCAGATCTTGGCTCAAGACATTAGGTGAGGTGTTGGGAGAAATTACCTGAGGGCATTTGATCCTTCCTGCCAGGGAAGTTACATTTAGCTTATAGCTTCTCCCAACTCTGCTAGGAGGCTTTTAATTAACTCTGGGTCCTTGTAAACAGCCCGATGGTCTCCCTGAAGTTGCTAAATTTCTATAGAGCTATTTTCCTGTTTTCATCTCTAGATAGCCCAGCCCAGAAAGGGCTGGGCTGGGGAGTTTGGGGGGGATTCCTAGCTATAAAATAAGCTGTAAGAAGAAAGAATCTCTCACTTTTTTTTCCCTTTTGCCATTTCGGCTTCCCTTGGTGTTTTGCTTCTCCGTGCTCTCCAATCTCTGTTGGACCTCAACACGTGGTGGCAGCCATCTTGGCCTACACCTGGCTGGGGCCTAGCTGGGAACCAGAGTCCAGAGGTTTTTCCTGCTCTTGGATTGTAAAGCCCTTTTAAAACTGCATCAGATTCCTGAGTCTTCATCCATTCCCCGCCCGGCTCGGAGATAGAAGGGAATTCGCCTCCCGACACTGTTGGGGACCCCGCGGCACTCCCCAACAGGATCCAGTCGGTAACAGCTCTAGTCCAGCGGTCATCCCCCAAATCTCATTTCATGTCCAGCCCATCTGATTTTCGATGCCTTGGCAAATGAGATAGTGTCCCTGACTCTGGAACAGCGACGGTGGTCGGAGCTCCGATTCCCTTCTCTCACTTGAGTGAGGTGTGATATTCCAATCATAGCTCTTTCGATTCCTCTTTGGGAGAACCATATAGCATTCTCATCCTGCTTTCGAAGGGACCAGGTCTCTGAGGCGTATGTTAATGCAGGGAGAATGATGGAGTCAAAGAGATGTGCCCGGAGCTGGAGATTCTTTGTTCTTTTGGCTATTTCTTTGATGTTTTTGAAGGCAGTCCACGTTGCTCTCTTCTGTCTGTGCAACTCAGGTTTTAGGTGGTTTGTCATGTTGATTTCTCGATCTAGGTACATATAACTGCTGCATTCAGAGATGTTTGTTCTATTGAGAGTAAATGGGGCCTCCAGGAACTAGTTCATTTTCATGAAAATAGTTTTGTTGAAATTCAGCTGTAGACCTATCTTTCCACATTCTCGGTCAAAGTCAGCCAGCATTTGTGCCGCTTGGCTAATGTTTGCTGTTATTAGAACAATGTCATCAGCGAAGTGGAAGTGGTGTAGTTGCCGACTGTCTATCTTCACTCCCATTCCCTTTCCATTCTAATTGTCACATGATGTTCTCGAGGGCGGCGCTGAAGAGTTTTGGTGAAATGGTATCTCCCTGCCCAACTCCTCTTTTGACATTGATGATCACTTCTTTGTAGAATGGTGAGATCCTGGTGGTTAATCCGTAATACAGCTCACAAAGGATCTTGATGTATTGGGTTTGAATGCACTGTTTGGCTAGGGCTTCGATGACCACTGACCACTTCAGTCTCCACAGTATCAAAAACTTTCTTTAAATCAATGAATGTGAGACAAAGTGGCATCTTAAACTCCCTGCAAACTTCAATGAGCTTGGTTACCATGTGGATATGGTTGATTGTGCTGAATCCTTTTCGGAAGCCAGCTTGCTCGCATGGTTGTCCTTCATCTAATGTTCTGCCAATCCTGATCAGGATGACTCAAGTGAACAGCTTGTAGATGACAGAGAACTGGCAGATAGTTGCCAATGTCTTGGATGTCTCCCTTCTTGAACAGTAGAACTGTCCTGCTGGTTTTCCATTGGGAGGGCACCTTGCATTCAGACATGTAGCATGTGAAGAGCCGAGCCAGTGTATTGATGAACACTGAAGGCAGATTCTTAAGGTGTTAGGGTATGATTTTGTCTGGACCGGTGCTGTTCCCCTTCTTTATGGACTAAATGGCATGTCACATTTCAGAAGGGAGAACATTGGGAATGACATATCCATTCTGTGGAATTTGGTATGTGGGCAGGTGGACGTGGCTATCAAAGAGATCTGAGTAGAAGTCATGGATAATCTCCATTGCCTTTCTGGAAGATGTGATAGATCCATCAGTGCATCGGAGGGCAGTCGCCTTGGTCTTATAGTTGGCAAAAGACAGGCGGGTGTTGCGAATGCTCTCCCGGCTTCTGCTGTATCTTCCAGTATTTCTGCTCTTCTCTCTTTGAGGTCTTCCTTTACTGCTTCTCTGCACTGCTTTGCAAGATTGGATGTTAGCATTTGGTCACCTGAGGCTAGCGCCTTGCCATGTTGGCAAAGGAGCTCGTGAGTTTTTGTAGACAGGTGTCCTTTTGTGGCTTTTTCTCTCTAGGCATTCTTTGCACAATCATGGAGGTGCTGAACCAGTCAGTTGTATTCTTCATTGATAACTTCAATTGATAACTCTTCACCTAGATAACTCTTTATCTAGATTTAGGTGCCAGTTACTGGCACCTAAATCTAGATAAAGACCAGCCTCAAAAGAAGAGAAAACTACAGGCCACAGAAAGAAAGGAGGGTGTATCAAACAAACAGAGTGTCTGACTTATAGAAATTCAAACATGCAGGAGACAGGGCTTCAGTTTGTGATCTAACCAGCGTGGTGAGAGTAGGTTAATGCAGAAGGCTAGGATGAGCACAGAAAAGCCTGAAGTCTTTGCTGATGATGTAGAAAATCACTGGCTCTCTGACTATGTAGAGACTTGACTGCAGCTGAGGATTTTGGCTTGTTTAACTTTATGAACATAATTATTGAGAGTGTAACAAATTTTTGTGGCAAGACTACATAAGACTAGACTCATCCTCTCTTGTAGATGATTAGGGAGAATAAACTGCTCAAAATGTCATCAATAGAAAATCAATTAAGGCAGATTTTTTTCCTGTGTGGCAAGTTACCAAATGTAATGTGTGGATTATTTAATATACTATTTGTATGAGCTATGCCTAGATCAAGTTGTAACTAATTGGAGTATAATCAAATACTTAAAAATTAGAACTGTAAAAGCATAGTTTAATTTTCAATATTTCCAGTTGCATATTGTGTCTTACTACAGCATGTAATATTCTCTTGTTCAGCTTTTCCCGACTTCTTCTACCAGAGCTGCATCAGACAGCATGAGAAGACAAAGCATGTAAAACATACCAAAAAACCTTACTTAAAATTACTAAACATGAATTTCTAGAAATTATTAAGTCTGGATATGCTTCAATTCTCCAGATAGATCTTAGTATTCCTGTTAGGTCCCGTGTCAGCACACCCTCCCTTCCTCTTCATAGCCATGCTTGTCTGTTCAATGCAAAATCCTAAAAAAGTGGTACTACTTAACCCTGGGTGTCATAGATGCCCAGGCATCCCTACTGTGCTCATGGGTTTCCAGGGCTGCACTCTGCCATTAACAGAGAAGCATGTAGTTCCAGGAATGAACCTGAGTCAGACACATGCTAGCATTGTATCTTAACTGCTTACTATATTGTCACCAGCCCCAGTCACTGATTTTTTTAATTTCTTTTTTTAATTATTTTATTACACCACCTTTAGATATACAATTACAAGATGCTCATGTTTGAGTTTTTTGTTCTACAGTGTTCAAACACCCATCCCCTCCACCCGTGCCCATCTCCCATCACCAATGTCCCCACCTCCCTCCCCACTCCCCAGCCCACCTCCATGGTAAGTTCTGTTTCTTCTTTCTCTCTTTCTTTCTAACTCTCCCTCCAGCTTCCCTTTTCTACACATCATGGAATATAGTATATTCTAGGACATGATTGGTTCTACTAGTTAGATGATCGCATGGCCACAAGCAGCCACGCATCTTGGGGAACCTCATGGCCAGCTGAGCTAGGGGAGAGCTGGGTGCCAGCTCTGCCTGTTATGTCTGAGTCTCTGCATGCTACGGCCTGTCTCCCTGGGGCAGCTCTTGAGTGGGGCCACCAGCCTCCAGGATGAGATAGAGAGGGGAAGGGGTGGCCCCAGCTCCATCTGATGAATGTCCAGTGACTTCCATTTCTGGGAGCCACCTGCCTGGACTCTAACATGGCTACTCTGTTACTCTGGTCTTGAGATCAGCATCTTTCCTGGGAGGGATTTGATGTGCTGTGGCATCCAGACACGGAAAATGACAGCTATTGTGGTGGGAGAGTCTCATCCGACTGTTTCTGAGGCCCCCTGGAGGTGATGGGTTCACTCCAAAACCCATCTTTCCTCCTGGGAACCTCATGGTCAGCTGAGCTAAGGGAGAGCTGGGTGCCAGCTCTCTTCATTGGTTTTTATCATCATGGTGCAAAGGAGCATATTGTATAGACATAAATGCTTTATGTATTCTGCGTGCTCTAAACCACACCTATGTACTCTAACTCACTCCGTACACCACACACATTGCCCCAAACACTGCTAGATATCAATCCTATATAATGATTGGGGCAGAGTATTACCAAAAATAAAAGACTTTTTCTGAAAACAATGAGGTAATGTCAGGATTCCTATTACCCATGCAAATTCCCCAGGGAGCCACTCCCTTGCTTCCAAGGGCTATAGGGCAGAGCATTGTTTCTCTCTACTTGGCCAGTAAATAATCATTTCAATAATATTTCTAGTCATTTTTGTATAAACATGGTAAGAGATGCAGAACTTTATCTACAACTGAGATTAAATTTATAGTGACCTTCCCGGAGATTACATCATATGACCCAGAGTATGTTCACTGTACCAGATTTATCATTTCCAATCCTCTCAGGGTCCTATCAGCAAACAGAAATGAGTCTGCAGAATGCAAGGGAACAGTCCTAAGTGCTCTGCTCCAGCTGCATGGTGATCAACAGCTTACTTTAGGTTAAAACAGAGCTGTTCTCACCTTGCTCTAAACTTTTGAATACAACACGGCATACTCTAAGTGTTGCAATCAAAGCATTAGTTGTCCTATTTCAAAGCCAGGATGGTCTCTTTTCTAGATTCCATCCAATCCCACGATGAAACACTCCTTTGGGGGTGTGAGGAATTAGAACCAATCTAAAGCTTACTGAGGCTTATTGTTAAGAAATATGGCGGAAGCCAAGGAGTAAATAATTCAGAATTGATTAACTCTAAATGTATGCCCTGATATCTTCCTGTGCCTATAAAAAAATCCTTTAGCATAACTATGTGCAAAATGTTTATAGGAAGGAGAAATGCAGTCCTCATTAGAGATACAAAAACTCAGGGCCAGCAAGTATAGCAAGTAATCCAACATTCCTGGATTACTTTCTTTTGGGAGGGAGATATTTATTTACTTTTTTTTATTTTTTTAAATTATACCACTGCAAGATATACATTACAAAGCTGTTCATGATTGGGTTTCAGTCATAGATGTTCCAGCACCCGTCCCTCCACCAGAGCATATTCTCACCACCAATGTCCCCAAATTCCCTCCCACCTCCTCCATCCTGCCTCTATAGCAGGCACCTCTCCTTTTCTTCTCTCTCTCTTTCTCTCTCTATCACTCTACTCTTTCTTCTCTTCCATATTGTGATTTGCCCTACACACATTTAGTGTTTATCATGTAAATCCCTTTGTATACATTCGATCATTCAATGCTGAGTTCTAGTTTGGCATTACCATTTCTGCAATTAGTAGAACACTGATGTATATTTTTATTCCATTAATGAACACAGTTATTCTATATCTATCCCTTTCCTTCTGACCAATTTCATTCAGAATGATAATCTCCATGTCTATCCAAATTCATGACTTTGTCTTTTCTGACAGCTGCATACTATTCCATTGTGTAGATATACCATAGTATTTTTTTATCCAGTCTTCTGTTTTGGGCATGCAGGTTGTTTCCAGACTCTGGCTATCATGAATAGAGCTGCAATAAATATAGAAGTGCAGATATTGTTTCTTCTATGTGTTTTGGGGTCTCAAGTGTATATTCCCAGGAGTGGTATTGATGCATCAAATGGGAACTCAATATCCAGTTTTTGGAGAAATGTTCATATTGTTTTTCAAAATGGAGTGCTTGACCAGTCAGAATTCCCACCAACAAAAAGTTGAGAGACTCTTTCTCTCCACATCCACACTAGCACTGTCTTTCTCCTCTAAACACTGGAGTAAAGGGTGATCTAGGCATCCTCTTTTACTACAATACATTTTCTAATCCTGTATTCTATATACCACAGATAAGTGAGATCATCATAAGTTTGTCTTTCTTCTTCTGACTTCATTAAATATGGTACCTTCCTGTTTTATCCATGTTGCAGCAAATTGCATGATTTCATCATTCCTTGCATCTCCTAGTATTCTTTCTGTATACCACATCTTCATGATCCTTTCATCTGTTGTTGGACACCTCTATTGATTGCAAATTTTAGCCCTCGTACTGAGTGTAGTAATGAATAATGATGTGCATATGTCCTTTATAAAGAGTATTTTTTATGTTTTTGAGGTAGATGCATCAAAGTTAAATTACTGGGTCACTTGACAGTCCAATTTTATGTTTACTGAGAACTCTCAGTATTGTTTTTTGTAAGGGTTGTACCAGATCACATTCCCACCAGCAGTGGATGAGTTACTTTCTATCATGTCTCTATCAATACAAATTGTTCTTACTATTTTTGATACTAGCAATTCTCACTGGTATAAGATAGTATCTCATTGTATTGATTTGAGATTTCTCTGATGATAAGTAATACTGAACAATTTTACTGGCCATTTGCCTGACTTCTTCACAGAAGTATCTATTCATATCCGCTCCCCATTTCTTGATAGGGCTTTTTTAATTTGCTGTAGTTGATGATGATGATTTTTGAGTACTTTATATATCCTGAATATAAACTCTTTGTCTAATGTATTGAATGCAAATATTTCCCCCCATTCAATTAGCTGTATTTTCTTTTTGGCTCATGTTTCTTTAGCATGCTATTATCTTTAATTTTACATAGCTTCATTTTTTTAATTGTGTTGCCTTTGCCAGTGGTATAAGATCATCGAAGACACTTTTAATGACCAAATCTTTAGGTTTTCTATCTATATTTTCCTCAATGTACTTATTGTTTATGGTCAGATCTCAAGGTCTTTGATCCACTTTGAATTGACTTTTCTGTGAGACATTAAATATAGATCGAGCTTTAATTTCTTGCAAGTAGTTATTCAGTTTTCCCAGACTCCTGAATGTGCAGGAACCTCTCTCATTAGCTAGGAAATTACCACTTATTATTTATTTGTCCATCTGTTCCTTCCTTTACCATTTTCTTCTTCTGGTTTTCCTGTTAGTTGAAGATTATTTATCCTGCTCTTATCTATCAAGAACCTTACATTCTCTTCCATTCATTTACTTTTCTTTTTTTTTTTACTTTGGTTGATGGCTAGCATTTTGTCTTCAGTATTACTGATACAGTACTCTGCATGAAGATTTCTGTGTCTGTACCTTACTATTGTATTTTCAACTCTTTGATCCATTTGAATAGAGACTTTGATACCTGGATCTTTATTTTTAAGTTGGTTGAATTTTTCTTCCAGTGATTGCTTTAGCTCCATAATCATTGTATGGAGCATCCATTTGAATTCCTCATCAATGAGGCTTGAGGCTTTATTTGAGCTCAGTGATTTGCCAGGACTTCTGTCTGTTCGCCAGAGTAGGTGAAAACTTGTTTCACCATTGTTTCTTTCTTTTTTTTTTTTTTGGTGGGGGTGTCACACCTGGCCATGCTCCAGGGTTACTCCTGGATCTGAACTCAGAAATTACTCCTGCTGGGGATTGGGGGACCACCTGGGATGCTGGGGATTGAATTGGGGTTGGCCGCATGCAAAGCAAACACCCTACTTGCTGTACTATAGTTCCAACCCCTCACCAATGTTCCTTAAGATTTTTTGGATACTATGATTTGAGTTTAAGATGTCAGGTATCTGATTATTTTGAATCAAACAGTATTGTTCTTTTTTTCCGCTTTTTTGGGGGAGGGTCACACCCGGCAATGTTCAGGGGTTTCTTCTCACTCTGCACTCAGGAATTACTCCTTGCGGGTCTTGGGTGACTATGTGGGATTCCAGGGATCAAACCTGGTCCGACACGGCTGGCCATGTGCAAGGCAAACACTCTACCTGCTGGGCTATCACTCCAGCCCCCAAAAGTATTGTTCCAATCCAATCTTTTAACCTAATGTGTGTCCTTAGGATTTACTTCGCTGGTCATGTGTCTAATATATAGTTGTATAGAAGGGATAAAATAGACATATTTTAACTCAATCGAGTTTTTATACTATATCCTCTCGTATTCTTCTGGTTCATAGTTTCTCATTGATTGATTTGCTGTACATCTTATGGGACTTCCTTTGCACAAAAGTTGCACTTTTCATCTTGCTGCTTCAATATCTTTTCTCTATCTTTGTATTTTGTTATTTGGAGTATACTGTGTCTTGAAGTTTTCCTAATAGGTTCTATTTTCCTGGGATCCTTGTATGTATTTTTTGTATGTGTCTCTAAAATACAACTCTGGGAAGTTCATTTTAACTATTATTTCTTCATTATGTTAGCCTTCCAGTTCTTCAAGAATTCTGATGATTCTTATATTGTTCCTCTTGATCTCATCCCATTGTTCTCTGGTATGCTATTCATTTGTTTTCAGACTATTTTCCACATTCTTCTGTTTCCTAGCTGTTTCCTCCTCATCTTGTAGTTCCTCAGTATTTTTATTTAGTTTCTATTATTCCGCTATTCAGAGCTCCTGTTGACTTTTTTATATCACCTGCCATGTTCTTTATTTATGTCATTTCTGACTCATTTTGACTCATCCTTTCTTATGCTTTGCTGATTACCTGTTCTATTCTTTCTTCGAACGCACTGAATATCTATATCATACGGTAATTAAGTACATTGTCTGAGGATTTACTGGCATTGTTTATGTGTTTGGTGATATTTGCTCTTTGAGCTAGGTGGGTTTCTACATGCTTTCTCCATTGGCTTTATAGTGTTCATGTGCTGGGGGTGAGTTTTTATAATAAATCCCTGGGAAGGTGGTGAGGTATTAGTTAGAGGTTGCGCTCTGTCTTTCTGCCTATCCTCACAGAATGACACAAACAATAATTGTAAGCAGCGTGTAAGTTATTGAATAAATAAAACACTAACTGTACCCTTCAGGAACTGTGGTGTGGACCCTTAATATGACACAGGTCAACTGTGGAAGCTGCTGGGATCCACCTAGGATGGAGGGGCTCTTCTGCCCATTGGATCTCAACCTTCCATTACAAATTTATTGATAGTTGAGGTTTTAGATACATAATAGTCTAGATTTTCCTTTTTGTGGGCTAACACTAAAATAACTGCCTTTTGTGGAAACTGTGAGCTGTTTTTTTCTCTTTAGTTTAGAGTGCACTCTCTACCATTCTATTTGTATATTTATTACCAGATCCATTTTTCCTATCTCCCTTGCTGTACTTCATATTTCATAGGACTAAATTTTTATTGCCTGCAGATTTGTTTAGTAAATATCTCTAAAAAATACAACAAAATACATAAAATAAAGGTCTCTGACATGTAGTTAGTGGTGGGTCTTTTGCCTATAATTGTAGCATCCTAAGCTTGATATCTGGATTACTACCACATTACTGAATGACTAACATTGCTTGGTACAGTCACCCACCAACAGTCACAGCAAATTTTCTGAGCCACCCTAACCACCACACTTGTTATCCTTGACCTAATATTTATAGCAACAAAATATATGTCCATTGAAAATATGTATTATCATTTTGCCTTTATTAACTTTGTTAATCTGTAATTTGGTAACCACTTATTAATATTTACCTCTATACTAAAACCTAAAAAATACCCCCTATCAGATTCTAAAGTGTATTTCATATAATTAAAATTAATATATCTACCACAAATATTATATGTAGTGTTAGGTTTTTATATTCACTCCATAATAAATAACATTTTTTCTACAATC
Source organism: Cryptotis parvus (assembly GCA_021461705.1). Classification (NCBI taxonomy): domain Eukaryota; kingdom Metazoa; phylum Chordata; class Mammalia; order Eulipotyphla; family Soricidae; genus Cryptotis; species Cryptotis parvus. The sequence goes on along the minus strand of JAJIBD010022818.1, from coordinate 63,656 downwards.
ATATATTGAACAGTTTAATAATGTTATTTTTCCACTAATTTAAACAGCCATCTTCTGCATATATCAAATTGGCAATATATTTTTGTATAGACTATTATATCTCAATCACTAAATTATTTTATGTTTTTGAAAGTTTTATATTGGAAGAACATACAGAATTCTTTTTGAAGCTCTGAAGCAATTTCACAGTCTGTATCACTGTCTTCCCGTTCATCATCGATTTGCTCGATGGGCACCAGTAACATCTCCATATGTCCTGTCTCATGCTAGTAGAGCCCAAAGGCATCTGCTTGCTCCAGGAACATAAAGAGCCTCAAACCATTCCATCAGGTCATGGGAATAAGGTCTATAATTGTTACTGGTATATGGCACATCAAATACAACACGGGAGGCTTGCCAGGCTCTGCCGTGCAGTGGCGTACTCTTGTAGTTACCTCTAAATCCAGCATTTATTGATGAACTGCACGGGCGCTTGTGGCCACGCCAGCCGGGCTGTAATAGGCTCTTCTGCTGGGTGGAGTTCTGACGAGAGGGAAGTCCAGATGTGGAAAATGGTGGCCCTCATGGAGTGGGGGGTTGTCTTGCTTCATGTGAGGCTCTGCTGGGGTGGTGGGCCAGGGCTAGAACCCGCTATCCCTCCGTGGTGTCTCATGAGCGGCTGGGCACAGGGAGAGCTGGTAGCAGCTCTGCCCTATGTCTGTGAATCTCTGGATCAACATACAGGGGCCGGACTTGAAAAAAGACTGCTGTAGGGTGGGTCCAACGAGCCAGGATGTCATACGCTCTTCTGCTGTGTGGAGTTCTGACAAGAGGGAAGTCCAGATGTGGAAAATGGCAGTCCTCATGGAGTGGGGGGGGGTCGTCTGGCTTGTTGCGAGGCTCTGCTGGGGTGACGGGCCAGGGCTAGAACCTGCCATCCCTCCCTGGTGCCTCATGAGCGTCTGGGCACAGGGAGAGCTGGTAGCAGCTCTGCCCCATGTCTGTGAGCAATTTAAATGACATAAAAGAGTTGTTTCATCATCAAGTCAAAATTTTGGCATAAAACATTTGAATAGCCAGTATTCATGTTCTTGCTTGTAATAAAAAACAAGCAAGAACATGAAGACTTTGAAATTTTTTAAGAAAAAAAAATATTTGTGCACAATGATTTTTGGCATAGAATATTTGTCTATAGGTGGAAAGATAATACAAAATGTATATTCTAAAACTACTAAGTTTAAATAATATATGACTTCACAAATTAATTTTTTAATTTTTTTACTAAAATATTTATTTTATCTAGAAGTGCAAGCATATTTATTATAATAATAATTTTAAGGCATTCACTATTATACTTTATTGATATGCACACATATGTTTGTGTCTACATGGTAGACTTGTTAGAATTTTACATATAATTTCTGCTTTTTATTTCTATTTTCAGAATATTTTATTTGAGAGATGGTGAGATAGAAGAAATGAGTCTCATTTAGGGGCATCTCCCAGGTAAAGTTCCCAAATTTCTGTTTAATTAAGGATAAAAGTACTTAATTCTTAATTATGAAGTTTAGTTTTACTAAAATTCTGTTGTAATTACTTTATTTCTTTTGTTTGAGAATGTTTCTTTATCAAATGTATTTAGTTCAATGCCTTCTTTTCAAGTTTTATTGAATTTTTAAATTTTTTTTGATATTACAATATAAAAATTAAATGGCTTTTTAAATCATTTTTAAATAAAAATAATGGTTTTCAATTGTCATATTTTTAATTAGTTATTTGAAGATAAACAGTATATTTCTATTATAATTAAATTTTGTTATTTTTTATTATTCTCTGTGTTCCAAACTATCTGTTTTTTGATCATTTATTTTTTCCTTTTTGGGTCACACCTGGCAATTTTCTGAGGTTACTCCTGGCTCTGGTCACAGGAATTACTCCTGGCAGTGCTCGGAGGACCATATGGGATGCCAGGGGTCAAACTGAGGTTGTCCAAGTGCAAGGCAAACGCCCTACCTGCTGTGCTATCGCTCTGGCCCCTTAATCATTTTTATTGAGGTTCTGTATGTACAAACTATTTTTTATTTAGATGTTGGGGTTTTAAAATTTTGTATTAGAGCATAGATTGTATTTTTAAAATAAAATAGACTAAATGAACTGTATTAACTAATTCAGAAACATCTAATAATGATTTATTTGTAAGAGTGCAATACAAAAAAGAGCCAACCTTTTCCTGGTGAATGAATCTCGTGATTTCCACAACCCAATTTAATTTTGAGTAGATGCTTAGGTTTCATATGTATTGTTGAGGAGATATTTCTTTTTTTTTACAATTACAAAGATATACAATTAAAAATTTCATAGTTGGGTTTTGGTCATACAGTGTTCCAGCACCCATTCCGCCACCAATGCCCATCTCGCACCACCAACGTCCCCGGTTCCCTCCCCCCTCTCCCAGCCCTGCTCCATGGCAGGTTCTTTATTTTTTTTCCGTTTCTCTCTCTTTCTCTTTTCCTTCCCATCCAGACTATTGATTACAGAACATACATTAAAGGGTTGTCATCTGTATCTTTTTGCCTCTATTTAATGCTCAGTTCTAGGTTGGAATTAGTACCCTCGACAATTGTTAGCACCCTGTTCCATTTTCTGTCTTTAGCCTTTAGTCAGAGTCATTAGCCTCCTGACTCCCACACGTTTGTGATAATTTCCACCTTTGACAAGACCTCCTGATATATGTTTCACTTGACCTGGATATTGGTATCTTACTATGTACATATATATTTATGTTATGCAAATAAATGCAGTCATTCTGTATCTGTCTCTCTCCTTCTGGCTAATTTCGCTCAACATAATGTTCTCTATGTCCATCCATTTATAGGCAAATTCTATAATTTCATTTTTCCTAATAGCTGCATGGTATTCCATTGTGTAGATGTACCAAAGCTTCTTTATCCAGTCATCGATTTTCGGGCACTCTGGTTGCTTCCAGATTCTGACTATTGTGAATAATGCTGCTATGAACATAAAAGTAGGGATGGTGTTTCCGCTGCGTATTTTTGGTTTCCCAGAGTAGATTCCCAGGAGTGGTATGGCTGGGTCAAATGGGAGTTCAATTTCTAGTCTTTGGAGGAAGGTCCATATTGTTTTCCAGAAAGGCTGTACCAGCGGGCATTCCCACCAACAATGGATGAGTGTCCCATTTTCCCCACATCCACGCCAGCACTTGTTGTTCCTGCTCTTTTGAAGATGTGCCAGTCTCTGTGGTGTAAAGAAGTATCTCATTGTTGTTTTGATTTGCATCTCTCTGATGATTAGTGATGATGAGCATTTTTTCATGTTTTTTTTTGTGCATTCGAATTTCTTCCTTGCTGAAGTTTCTCTTCATTTCTTCTCCCCCATTTTTTGATGGGGTTGTTTGTTTTCTTCTTGTAAAGTTCTACCAGTGCCTGATATATCCTGGATATTAACCCCTTATCAGATGGGTATTGGGTGAATATTCTTTCCCATTCTGTGGACTGCTTTTGTATCTTAGTCACTGTTTCTTTTGAGGTGAAGAAGCTTTTTAGTCTCATGCAGTCCAATATGTTTATCTTTTCTTCTAGTTGCTTTGTTAGTGATGTTTCACCTTTGGAGATGCCTTTAGCTTCAATGTCGTGGAGGGTTTTTCCTATATTTTCTGCAATATATATTTTCTGTACTTTATGGATTCAAGTCTGATATTGAAATCTGTAATCCATTTTGATCTGATTTTTGTGCATGGTGTTAGACACAGTTCCAAATTCATTTTTTTACATGTTGCTGCCCAGTTTTCCCAACACCACTTGTTGAAGAGGCTTTCCTTACTCCATTTTAGACTCGTTGCACCTTTATCAAAGATTACATGATCATGTGTTTGAGGTTGTGTGTCAGGATACTCAATTCTATTCCATAGGTCCACAGGTCTGTTTTTATTCCAATACCATGCTGTTTTAATTACTACTGCCTTGTAGTACAGTTTGAAGTTGGGAAAGGTGATGCCTCCCATCTTCTTTTCCCGAGGATTGCTTTAGCTATCTTTGAGGGTTTATTATTCTATACAAATTTCAGGAGTGTTTGGTCAATTTCTTTGAAGAATGGCATGGGTATCCTTATAGGGACTGCATTGAATCTGTACAGAGCTCTAGGGAGTATTACCATTTTGACAATATTGATTCTCCCCATCCATGAGCAGGGAATATGTTTTCATTTCCTCGTGTCCTCTTTTATCTCTTGGCGCAGTGTCTTGTAGTTTTCTTTGAACAGGTCCTTTACACACTTGGGTTGGTTAATTCCTAGGTATTTGATTTTCTGTGGCACAATTGTGAATGGAATTGTTTCCTTAATATCCCTTTCTTCTCTTTCGTTATTTGTATATAGGAAAGCCACCGACTTTTGGGTGTTGATTTTGTATCCTGCCACTCTACTATATGCATCTATTGTTTCTAGGAGTTTTTTGGTAGAGAGTTTAGGGTTCTCTAGGTATAATATGTCATCTGCAAATAATGATAGCTTGACTTCTTCCTTGCCTATCTGGATGCCCTTGATGTCCTTTTCTTCTCTGATTGCTATAGCAAGTACTTCCAGTACTATATTGAATAAAAGAGGTGAGAGTGGGCAACCTTGTCTTGTCCCTTATCTCAGGGGAAGGCTTTCAACTTTTCCCCCATTGAGAATAATGCTCGCTGTGGGCTTTTGTTAGATGGTTGTAACTATCTTGAGGAAAGTGTCTTCAAGTCCCATATTCTGGAGGGTTTTAATCATGAACGGGAGCTGGATCTTGTCAAATGCTTTCTCTGCACCTATTGATAGGATCATATAGTTTTTATTTTTTCTTTTTATTGATGTGATGTATTATGTTGATTGACTTGTGAATGTTGAACCATCCTTGCATTCCCGGGATGAATCCTAATTGGTTATGCTGTATAATCTTCTTGATGAGTCTTTGGATTCTGTTTGCTAGTATTTTTGTTGAAGATCTTAGCATCCGTGTTCATCAGGGATATTGGTCTGTAGTTTTTTCTTTGTGTTGTCTCTCCCTGCTTTGGGTATCAGGGTGATATGTGCCTCATAGAAGCTGTTTGGGAGTGTTTCTGTTTCTTCTATTTCCTGGAAGAGCTTGAAAAGGACTGGCAGTAGGACAAAGGTTTGGTGGAGTTCACTAGTGAATCTGTCTGGACCTGGGCTTTTGTGTTTGGGCAGACTTTTAATTATTGTTTCTATTTCCTCAATGGTGATAGGCTTATTCAGGTATTGGAGGTCTTCTTGTTTCAGCTGCGGGAGGTTATAGGACTTCATGAATTGATCCATTTCTTCTAGATTCTCATGTTTCATGGCATACAGGCTCTCAAAGTAATCTCTGATGATCTTTTGGATTTCTGTGGTTTCTGTTGTGATGTCACCCTTTTTATTTCTGATTCTGTTTATTTGGGTTCTCTCTTCCCCTGTCCTTACCAGTCTTGCCAATAGTTTGTCAATCTTGTTTAATTTTTCAAAAAACCAGCTCTTGGTTTCATTAATTTTTGGATTATTTTTTTTGGTTTCCAACTCAGTGATTTCCTCTCTAATTTTATTATTTCTTTTTTTTCTGCCTGGGTTGGGCTCCTTTTTGTTGGTCTTTTTCTAATGTCTTCAGCTGTGTAGTCAGGTTATTTATGTGGGCCCTTTCATGTTTCCTGATGTATGCTTGCAGAGCTATAAACTTCCCTCTTAACATGGCTTTTGCCGTGTCCCACAAGTTCTTATAGTTGGTGTCTTCATTTTCATTTGTTTCCAGAAATCTTTGGATTTCCTGTTTGATTTCTTCTATGACCCATTTGTTGTTCAGCAGTGAGCTTTTCAGTTTCCAGGTGTTTGGTTTGACTCCCTATTTCTGTGTACGGTTAACTTCCATTTTCAGTGCATCATGGTCTGAAAAGATAGCTGACACAATTTCTATCTTTTTTATTTTATTGAGGTATGCTTTGTGGCTCAGCATGTGATCTATCTTGGAGAATGTTCCATGTGCACTAGAGAAAAATGTGTATTCAGCTTTTTTGGCATGAAAAGCCCTGTATATATCCACTAGCTCTCTTTCTTCCATTTCTTCCTTGAGGGCCAATATTTCATTGGTGAGTTTCAGTCTTGTTGATCTATCCATCGTTGATAGAGCAGTGTTGAAGTCTCCAGCTATTATTATGCTACTGTTAATGTCTTCTTTGAGGTCTCTTAGCAGTTGTTTTATATATTTTGCTGGCCCCTCGTTGGGTGCATATATGTTTAGTATTGTAATTTCTTCCTGGTGTACATACCCTTTAAGTAATAAGAAATGGCCTTCGTTGTCCCTTCTAACCTTTTTCAGCCTGAAGTCTATATTATCTGATACTAATATGGCCACATCAGCCTTTTTGGAGGAGTTGTTTGCATGGAGAATGGTCTTCCAACCTTTGACTTTGAGTCTGTGTTCGTTCTCATTATTCAGATGCATTTCTTGTAGACAACAGAATTTTGGGTTCAATTTTTTAATCCATTTTGTTACTCTGTGTCTCTTAATTGGTGCATTTAGACCATTGACATTGAGAGAGATTATTGTCATAGGATTTTTGTGCCATCTTTCTGTTTGTGCTTGTTGTGCTTATGGGTTTGGTCATATTACAGTAGACCCTTCAGTCCTTCTTTTAAGGTTGGTTTTGAGTCCATGAAGTTCCTGAGTTGTTGCTTATCCATGAAGTTGTGTATCTTTCCTTCGTATCTGAATGTGAGTCTGGCCGGGTAAAGGAATTCTTGGTGAGGCCTGCAGTTCTTTGAGCCTTTTCACAATATCCCACCATTGTTTTCGGGCTTGGAGTGTTTCATCAGAGAAGTCTGCTGTAAATCTTAGAGATGTTCCTTTGTATGTGATTTCCTTCTTTTATCTTGCTGCTTTCAGTATTCTATCTCTATCTATAGTTTTTGTCATTTTTATTAAGATGTGTCTTGGAGTATTCTTGTTGGGGTTTCTTTTTAGCTGGTATCCTACGGGCCTCCTGGATCTTGAGGCAAGCATTCTTTAGTTCGGGAACTTCTCAGCTATTATGGCTTTGACAGTTTCTTCTTCATCAGGGTTTTCTTCTTGGCCTTCTGGTACCCCAATGATCCGTATGCTGTATCTTCTGGCTTCATCCCGATTATCTCTTGTTGTCTGTTCGGTAATTGTGAGTCTTTTTTTTCTATCTTCTGGTGTTGTGTAGCGAATCTTTGGAACTCGTCCTCAAGATCACTAATTCTTTCTTCAGTAGCTATTATTCTGCTATGCTGGCTTTCCACTGTGTTTTTCATTTCATTTACCTCATTTTTAATAACTGTCATTTCCATTTGCATTTTCCTCACTTCTTCTCTCATGTCCTCTTGTATTTTATTGAGTTTGCATTCCATTGCTTCTTTGAATTCCTTATGGATTCTTAACATTTCTTTCCGAAATTCCTTATCAGAGAGGTTATACATCTCATTCGTATTGCTTGGCTCATCTGGACTAGTGACTTCACTCACAGAGCTTGATGGAATTTTTTGTTGCTTTACCATTATGACTATTGTAGGTTGCAAATATGGGGTCTTGGGGGACTAGATAGTACAGTTAGTAGGTGTCTGGTCTGTTTGCAGAGTTTGGGTGGGTAGCAAGGATGTAGGAACCAAGGTTCACTGGTACCTCATGCAAGATAGGTAGTAACAGGGTCGCGCGACATCCAGCCGCGGTTTTGACTTTTTGGGATGTTCCCGAAGCGCAGGGCCCAAAGGGTCCTCGGTGAAACCAAGGCAGTTTGCCTTGGTTCCCGTTGATGGAGTTTCTGCTCTTCCCTGGGGCAACTGGGGTCTGCAGAGACGCAGGGGTCACACACACACACACCTGTGGGGAGATTGCCGCTGGTCCCAGAAGCGCAGGGCCCCGAGGAGATATTTCTGAGGTAACAGATGATTATGTGAAAGAGTATCAGATAAATGATGTGAGCTTTAGCCCCTATAACTATTTAGAAATATCATTCTCATGGTTTTAAAATAAATAATTTCAATTCTTAGGATATTTGTACTATATTTTCTAATAATATTGATATAGTTATAAAAACTTTTGTCTCCATTATTTATAGGACTGCCTCTAAAATAACATGCAAATGTTTTTTGTTTCCCCCTGGGGCTGGATTAATAGAACATTATATAGAGCACTTGTCTTCCACATGGCTGACTCGAGTTCTACTTCTGGTTCCCCATGCAATCCCCCTCAATCCTGCTAGGAGTCATCCTGATTTGAGAGCCAATATTAAAACCTGAGTACCAGTGGGTGTGACCTCAAAAACAAAACCAATACAATATAAAATATTTTTTCTATTTATAGCTAACCTAAATAAGTATTAATTAGTATGATTACTGGGTTGCCATTTGGGGTGTATTTACATAGAAAGTATAGCAGCAACATCCTTTTAGGGTGATACATTTATTTATATAGGTGAAATTATATTATATGAATCATCTTCTAAGATCCTTTTAAAATTTAACTCTGTTGGGGATAGATAGATTGTACAGCTGTAGGATGCTTGACTTATGGAGCTACCTGGGTTTAATCCCTGGCATCTCATAAGGTCTCAAACAGAGCGAGGAATAATTTTGTGCACAGAGCCAGAAGCTATCCTTCGGTACTACCAAATATGGCCAAAAACAAACAAAAATAGCTCAAAAAATAAAATAAAACTCTGAGACATAAAACTTTCTGATTGGTATATATAGGCCAATACTTATTTTAATAATATTCAGCAGTCCATTTTAAGAATATAAAATAAATGCTGAATATTACAGTTAATTAAGCAGTAAATATTCATTATTATTGTTATTATTTTTGTTTTGGGGGGTCAATCCCAGTGGTACTCAGAACATATTTCTGGCTCTGCATTCAGGGATCAATCCTGGCAAGGCTCAGGGTACCAGACGGGATGCTAAGAATCAAACCTGGGCATGTGCCAGGCAAGCACCCTACCCTACCCACTGAAAGCAAAGAAAGCTCTGGTCCCAGCACTAAATATTTTTTGCATATAATATTTTTGTTTCTTTGCAATTGACTTTATATTGTGGCAGAAAATGTATAAATTATTTTTAAAACTACCGTTAATTGACATAACCTTCAATATTCTATATGACAGTCCATTATATTAAACCCTTACAGCACTTTTATCATCATTTACATAAAACTTCAAGTTCATTATCTAAAATTCACAACATAAGAGATAGAGAGTCAGAGAGAGACAGAGAGAGAGAGAGAGAAAGAGAAAGAAAAGTACTTGCTATAAAGACAGGGTTAGGGAGGGGGGGGAATTTGGGACATTGATGGTGGGAATCGGGCACTGCTGGAGGGAGAGGATCTGGAACAATATATGACTGAAACTGAACCATTAACACATTTGCAATTGTATATCTCACCGTGGTATAATAAACTTTTAATGAAAAAATAATAAAAAAGTAAAATTCACAACATATATTTTTATTTAAGGTACTCTATCTGATGAGGCTAAACATTCATACATTTAGTTTCTTCATGTTTGACTATTTTTATTATTTAGAACACATTTTAATTACTAGCTACTTCAGAGTTATCTATTTTAAACAACACATTGCTATATAGTATAAACATTGGTCAAAGCATGTATTTAGATCTCCTTATTTTTTACAAAATGTAAATATTGTTGTTTACAAAGTTGCTTATAACACAGTAGTTATGGGCTGTCAATGTTCCAACAATTCCACCAGAAGACTGACCTTCCATCCCCATTTTCCCAACCAGTCCCCAAGCCTGTTGTCTTAGTCACTTGATCACTTGATCACTTGAATCCCGTTATTCATCGATTTGCTCAAGCGGGCACCAGTAATATTTCCATTGGACCCTATCACGTGCCAATGTTGCCCAATGACATCTGGTTGATTGAGGGAATATGAAGAGCCTCAAACCGTTATTTGAGGGACACAGATACACCCGGCAGAGCAGAAACCAGCTTTCCCCATTGTGCTGCGGCCACTGTGCGGCCCTGCGATTTACCTCCAAATTACCATGAATATTCTACCCACCTCTCTGAGAGAGGCCCCACAAAGTAATGAAAATAAAGCGCCCGCACAGCAGAGTCTGGCAAGCTATCTGATGCGTGTTCGATATGCCAAAACCAGTAACAGAAATGTGTATTTTCCTGACCCCAAAAGAGCCCTTAATACGGCACCAATAAGAAAGGCGAACAAGCAGTGCATGATAAAATTTCACGGCCATCCTAGGCTGCCAAAAAAGCAAAAGGACTGAAATGACTATCTGTACTTTCAATGCACGTATGCTGGCATCGAAAGCATATATTGTTGTCTTAGTAGCACACAATAATTTCTTTTATATTACTTGATGGAATTATCAAAAATACTTCAGTAAAAGAATACATGTCAAAGTTGTTCTGTCTTACCACAGTGTTATTCAGTCCTTGTCTAACATTTAATTAAGCAGGTCATTGCTATCTAAACCTTCTGTTATTGTTTCTGTTTATTGAGTTTTGTTCATTATCTGTGTTACTTTCCCATGTACTTTTGGATGCTCTGACTGGAATGTCATTGTTGTGTCTTTGGAGTGTGTCGCGTAGCAGCTTCTGCAGCCACATGGTCCAGAATTTCAAGATCTCTAGAATTTGGCTATATGTTGACAGGGTGACCACTTTTGGAAGTGTGTATGGATGCCTGATCTTCTGCAACTACAGGAATGTGGGAAGACCACCCACCCCGACTGGAAAAGACTCAAGAATTCTCAGACTTAAAATCAGTATGTACCTGAAATTTTCATGGTTTGGTGTCTCTGCAGAGATCTTATAATAACAAAGTAAAATCAGACCCTTGGTGTAGCAACAGCTGTATATTGTGGGTGTTGCTGTCGGAGGCTTCAGCAGGGTGGGGACTCCATCTTGTCCCCTCCCTGGAATACTAATGAATTTTCTGGAGACCATTATATCCATTAATCTAGCAGTTTGGCTTGCATCTCCTCAGAGATTTAGTCAGACCTCTGGAGAGCAGAGCTTGTAAGTAAGTCAAATGGCAGAGGCCATGGGAAGTGGGCATTTAGTTTTCTTTTTTAAAACTCATTATCTATTTTGGTCAGTGAACATTTCAGCTATTTTGTTGAAAATTTCTGGGGAGTGGAGGGAGGGTCAAATGTGGTACTGGAGTGAACTGGACCACCGAAAAGAAAGGCAAGTAAGTGCTTAACTTCTGTAATACCTCTCTAGTTGCTGTTCAAGTTTTGGTTCATGTTTAATGGCGATTCTTCTGATGAACCCCAGAGCAGTGTAAAGTAGCTCCCAAGCATGTCAAGTGTGGTCCCCAAAATCATCACAATTTTTTGTTTTAGTAAAAGATGTTTGTAATAGAATATTTACGGTAATTTGGATGTAATGTCCAAGCTTGCTAAACGGTGCAGAGAAGCAATTAAAGAAGACCTCAAACACAGAAGAGCAGAAATACTGGAGGATGCAGAAGAAGCTGAGAAAAGCATTCTCACCGCCTGCCTGTCCTTCGCCAACTATAAGACCAAGATGACTGTACTCCGGCGCCCTAATGGATCTATCACATCTTCCAGAAAGGCAATGGAGAAGATTATCCAGGACTTCTACTCAAATCTCTTTGATAGCCACATCCACCTGCCCACATACCAAATTCCACAGGATGGATATTTCATTCCCAACTTTCTCCCTTCTGAAATCCGACATGCCATCTCGTCGGTAAAGAAGGGAACAGCACCAGGTTGAGACAAAGTCAGACCTGAACACTTGAAGAATCTGCAGTCGTTACTCATCAATACACTAGCTCGGCTCTTCACATGCTACCTGTCCGAATGCAAGGTGCACTCCCAATGGAAAACCAGCAGGACAGTACTACTGTTCAAGAAGGGAGACATTCACAACATCGGCAACTATCGCCCCATCTGCCTGTTGACTGTCATCTACAAGCTGTTTACACGAGTCATCCTGAACAGGATTAGCAGAACACTAGATGAAGGTCAACCATGCGAGCAAGCAGGCTTCAGGAAAGGATTCAGCACAATCGACCATATCCACACAGTAACCAAGCTCATTGAGGTTTGTAGGGAGTACAAGATGCTGCTCTGTCTCACGTTCTTTGATTTACAGAAAGCCTTTGATTCTGTGGAGACTGAAGCAGTCATCGAAGCCCCTAGCCAAACAGGGTGTTCAAACCCAATACATCAAGATCCTTTGTGAGCTGTAATATGGATTCACCACCAGGATCTCACCATTCTACAAAGAAGTGATCATTAATGTGAAAAGATGGGTTCGACAGGGTGATACCATTTCACCAAAATTCTTCAGCGCCACCCTCGAGAACATCATGAGACAATTAGAATGGGAAGGAATGGGAGTGAAGATAGATGGTCGGCAACTAACCACCTCCCGCTTCGCTGATGACTTCATTCTAATAACACCAAACACTAGCCACGCGGCACAAATGCTGGCTGACTTCGACCGAGAATGTGGAAAGATAGGTCTACAGCTTAATCTAAAAGAAAACCATGTTTATGAGGAATGAATTAGTTCCAGAGGCCCCTTTCACTCTCAATGGAACAAACATCTCTGAATGCAGCAGTTATGTGTACCTAGGTCGAGAAATCAACATGATGAATGACCTAAAACCTGAGCTGCGCAGGAGGAAGAGAGTGGCATGGAATGCCTTCAATGGCATCGAAGAAATAGCTCAAAGGACAAAGAACCTCCAGCTTCGTGCACATTTCTTTGACTCCACCATTCTCCCTGCATTAACATACGTCTCTCAGAGATCTGGGCCCTACAAAAGCAGGATGAGAATGCTATTCGGGTCTCCCACAGAGGAATCAAAAGAGCTATGCTTGGAATATCACGCCTCACTCAAGTGAGAGAAGGAATCCGGAGTTCTGACCTCTGTTGCTATTCCAGAATCAAGGCCTCTGTCTCCTTTGCCAAGGCATTGAAAATCAGATGGGTTGGACATGTAATGCGATTTGGAGACAACTGCTGGACTAGAGCCATTACTGACTGGATCCCATGGGATGTCTAAAGATCACGTGGCCGCCCACCTACAAGATGGTCAGACTTCCTTGTAAAGACCCTGAATGAATGGCTTGAGCTTCATATTCCTGAATCAACCAGATGCCATTGGGCTACATTGGCACGTGATAGGGTCCAATGGAAATATTACTGGCGCCCGCTCGAGCAAATCGATGAATAACGGGATTCAAGTGATCAAGTTAATGTTTGTAATAATTAATTTGAAGATGGGATCACAAGATCAAGTCTTTAAATGTATTTGTATAGCCTTTACCTGTGAATAATGAATGCACCTTTGAATATACCAGCATCCTAAATACATATGAGGTTCTCCAGTTCTTCCAGCTTTTTTTCTTATTTTATTTAATACTTCATCATCCAACAGCAATCCTACCATCAATGTGTTCCTACCACCAAAGTCACTCATTTCCCACTGCCCGCCATCCCCATACCTGCTCTCTCAGGTGGCACTAATTATATTAACCATTGCAGCCCATATAGGGCAATGGTATTGATAAAATCATGACTTTTTTTTTTGTTTTTCTGGTTTTTTATGGACTAATCTGGTCTGTTTCTGTTCTTGCACTGATGAACTGTATTCCTAGAATTTGGTTGGTGCCTACTAGTTTGCTCTACCATGTGGCCCCTTTGTGGCCACGCTCCATGAGGAGAGCCAGTAGAATGTAAGGAGAGATGATAGATGACACTAGCAATCAATATTCTCATCTTGGATTTTATGTAATCAAGAAAGGAAAAATCTGTCAGATTTGAGCCATTGAACATCTTAAAATGGTGGCTCACATCATCTTAACTAATCCTCCAGGTAACCATTGCCATTTATTTCTATTATTAGGATTTATTTTATTTCTAAGCCTTGATGAGCAAAGTATATCATTAATCACCAGAATTAATGCCTTATATTTCTTCTCTTCTTCAGTCTCTCTATTCTTGCTCTCAGAACTCTAGCTGCATATATGTTGCCCACTATTATATATCAATTTGTCCTTCATGTTTAATTTATGTGGATCCTCTTGGATAATTTCATAAGATGAGTTTTTGTTTAGTTTGTTTTTCTTGCTGCTAAACTTGGCTGTCCTTAGGCTTACTCCTGGTTCTGTGCTTAGGGGTCATTTCTGGCAGTGTTTAGACAACTGTAGAAAATGCTAGGATTGAACCTTTGTGCAATTGAAGATTTGGTGCATACAAGTGCCTTATCCACTGTACTATTTATCCAGCATGAGATCAGTGTTTTATTTCACTATTTATTTATGACTAATCTTTTTTAAACCTATTCCCTGGTCTTTCATTAAGTATACTTTTTAATCCCTAGAATTTAATAACTTTTTTAAAAAGTTATTTATGCTCTCATAAATACACGTACATGTATTTTATATATTCTTATTTAACCTTTTAAAATTAGGTTTTCACATTTAATGTGTGATAATTTCTATTAGATTCCTTGGTGATGCAATTCTTTAAGCTTATTTTGATGTAGAACTTAGTTTTATCAAGTGTTTATCTGTGAAAGTTTGTCTTTTCTTCTGAAGAGGGTCAAAGACCAATGGCCACCATAAGTTTAAGTTCATAATCAGAATTTCAAATTTTCAATCACTCACTTGTATCACTTGTCTTCCCATTGTTCATTGATTTGCTCGAGCGGGTGCCAGTAACATCTCCATTTGTCCCTGTTCACCTGCTAGTATAGCCCAAGGGCCTCTGCTTGCCCCAGGAATATGAAGACCCTCAAACCATTCCTTAAGGTCATGGGAATGAGGTCTATTATTATTATTATTATTATTATTATTATTATTATTATTATTATTACTGGTTTTGGCACATCAAATACTTCATGGGTAGCTTGTCAGGCTCTGCCATGTGGGCGCTCAAATTTTTCCCATTTATTGATGTAGCAGCTGCACGGGAAACTGGGAGAGCCAGTAGCAGCTCCATCTGTGTCTGTGAAATAGGCTCTCTCGAGGGTGGGATCTGATGGGCTGGTCTTGAAATTGGCTTCTCTCTTGGGTGGAGTTCTGAGGAGTTGTAAATCTGGACTTTGAAAATGGCTGCCATAACAGTGCCGGAGTTCCTATGGCTTATTTCCAAACTGAGAGACTGTCCTATGGGGGATCCGTGAGCCATGGCTCTGCTCTTTGTTCCAAATTGATGATAACTTCTGGTTTGGTGAGTGAATGTCCCAGTGACACCAGGTGACTATAGGTTTCCAGCATCACATCCTGGTACAGGGTCCACTGCTCTTTATCCAGGTGCTGCCACTCTTGCCAGGTGAAGTCCACGGCCAACTCCTCGAACACCAGACTTCTTTCCTGCTTCTTCCCAACCCATGTCCGTCTACTGAGATCCTGCTTCAGCGTCCCAAAGGACTTGAGGAACAGTAAGTCACGTGGGGCAACTTCAAGGAATAGCCCACAAACATTAAGATACATTTATCCCTCTGACCTACATATGGAAAAGATTACAAGTATGACTTTTCGGAAAGAATTATTTAATTTACCCAGTAGCAGAATCAAAGCAATATAATTTCTTGTCTTTGAAAAAAGGTACCCTTCTCTATGAAATAACTATGAGCTTTATACAATATACAACTCCCAGCTGCATTCACTTAAAGTGTCACTCCCAAATGTATTCATTTAAAGACTTTTTTTCCTTCAGATTTTGAGGTGGTTGAGTAAATTTTTGGGTTTATTATTAGTCGGTCTTTTTTTCCCCCACACTAAGAGGTGCTCAAGGTTTTCTCCTGGCTCTGCACTCAAGAATAACTCCTGGTGGGCACAGAGGACCATACAAGGTTCCAGAGCTCAAAACCATGTAGACCGTGTGCAAGGCAAGTAAGTGCCCTACCCACTGCACTATTGCTTCTGCCTTGAAACTTGGGCTTATTATAACAGAGTCTTCAACTGCAACTCAGTTCCTTCTAGAAACCAAGACATGAAGATATGTGAGAATTCAGGTAGGTGGTATGTCTTTATTAAATTATATTCTGGTATTTCATAAAATATGATCAACATCTAGATATACGTTGTTTTCTCTGTAAATTCTATTTCATTAAGTTATATGGATTTCATATCTATTCCTACAAAGTCTTGGATTAATTTTTATTATTGTTCTCATGGATGAGACTTTATAAACCACTTATCTTTTCTACTGCTATTTGCATTGACTGTTAGAAATTTGCATTTAAACATAGATGTTCCTGTCAGTATCAAAACTACGATGCTATAAAGATAGTCTATCTTTGAATTTCATAGAACAAGGAATACAATATAAGAGACTGTCCTCCTGCAGGGATATTACTTTTTAAAAATTTTTTGAGAGGCAGAAACAAGGACAAAACATACTTAGCAGTTAATTTAATTCCACAGACCTATTACCTATAAATATTTAATTAAATATGATTAATTTTATCACTACGTATCTCCCTATATAAAGATCAATTTATTCATTTGCGGAAGTATGTTAGTGAATACATTTTTTGTTAAAAATAAATTGTGTATTAACGTGTAGTTTCTTTCAGGACATGTTTAAAATGTTTGTCCCGAATAGTTGAATAAGGTTTTGATAGAATAGGATCTATTTTTAGTTTAAACATCTTTCATCATTATTTGCTCTTTCCTGGAATCAGTTTTAAATGAGATATTTGTTACCAATCTAATTTAAAGGATATTGGCTATTGTAGGTAGGGCTCATCTCTTTATCCTCAGCTATGAATCTTGGAATTCTTCTTACTTTGACTGTTTCAAGTGTACACTGGAATAAGTATTTAGTTTTATCTCCCCAATCACCAAGTAAACTTTTCCCAAGATAATTCTGCTATCAAACATTTGTATTATTAATGTTCTTTTTTAAAGCCTTAGTAATTATGTTTTTAAATGTGAAGAAAAAGCAGTGCATGTTTATTTTTTATGACATTCTTTTAACCATTGAAAGAATACAAATAGCTGAAATGTTCTTGTTTTAAATTAGTAACTGTCATTCTGCTGGTGTTATTTCTCCTATTCATTTTGATTTTTCCTTTCATGGTGTTGGTTTTTAAAAGTTATTTATTTTCCCCTGCGATTTCTGGTGATTTTTTTTTCTGCTCACAGTCAAGTTTTGTTGAGTTTACAAGTTCACCCCTGTTCATTGTTCACAGGAAATTTCTTGGTGAAAGGTACTGGTGTAGCAATTTTTTGCTAAGAATCTCTCTATGGAGTAGACAGGAAGATAAGTGAAAATGGCCGTTATCTTAGCAGTAAATTAGGAGGCTTATAGTAAAATACAAGTATCCCTATTTCCCCATTTCAGAAGACCAAAGTGCACCCAACTACATTCTTTCGGAAATTTTCCTACTATCTGTAAAAGGTAGACCTGCAGGCTTTGTCCTATTGGGTATATCCAACCTAAAATCTGAAAATAATCTAAACCCATACTCCTCTTGGTTCCCCAAAATGGCACTAAATATTTCTTCCCTAAATTTGCTATTCTAAAAGCAAAAAAAAACTTATTTCTCAAGATATGAATATAAAATATACAATTGAACACTTTTATAGTTGCAGGAAGACTTGTAATTCTTTAATTAATTTAAGAATAGCAAGATCAACTCTCTATGTTTGCTCCAAGTTCTGACTACCTAGGATCTAGTGTTTGAAAGAGTCTATTGGGTATTGTGAATTTTCCAATGACTCACTCTTTGGTATTTATATATTGTAGGGTTCTTATTCTGAATTAGATTGGGGGGGGGTCAATGTTATTCCATTAGCTTAATGTCTTCGAGAAAATCACTGTTTCTTTGAACTCAGAAAAGTCTTAATGTTTTAAAAATTATGTTTCTCCCAATATAAGAGTGATTTTGTCAATTGTTATGGGACTTTTGGAGAAGGGAAAGATAAGTAAGCAGTGAGTCATTTAAAATAAGAATTTAGACATCAGTTTTTCTTTTAAAATTCAGAAGGTTTCCCATAAATAGTTCTTTTTACTATTGCTTATTTATTACTTCTATAGTACTTTACTAAAATGCATATATGATTTTATGCATAAGTACTATATCTTCATTGATTTTATCTTTGAACTTACATTAATCTTCTTATCCTTTTGACAGAACTCTATGTGATATTTTACAAAACATTTTTATGCACTATTTGTTTCAAACAGTTTTTATTCAGCATTTAGTAAGTTCATTGACCTTACACTCTGTGTTATAATCTTTATCCATCTAAGAACAGTATTTACACAACATTCAGTTCTTATTTTCAATTCTTTATTTTACGTTCATATCTTGATAAACAAGTATTTATCAAAAGACAGTTTTGCTTTTGAGATAGCAAATTTTAGAAAGAAATATTTAATCCTATTTTGGAAAATAGAGAGGAGTATATGTGTAGACTATTCTCAGGTTTTAGTATTGATGTATGAAAAAAATTAGATAGTTTATTCTCTTTTTTGTGCATAAATTCCAAGTTATACAAATACACAAACCTAATAACATAATTCAGTTGTGCAAACAGAATGACAGAGAGAAACCTAAACACTCTCCTGAATATTTTTATCACTGTATCACTGTCTTCCCGTTCATCGTCGATTTGCTCGAGCGGGCACCAGTAACATCTCCATATG